>CM029022.1:144718507-145031007 GCA_016801055.1 Panax notoginseng | reverse complement strand
ATTGGTCCTAATATGATGATGAATGTTTTGAGCACAATGGGTGGAGGGTTGCAAAATGTTCCTTTCTCTAATGTAAATGTTCAGAATGTGGTTCAAGATTTACGGCGTGATTCTGCAGATAAAAATGATGCACAAGCTGTTGTCAATTATTTGAAAAAACTTGCATTCGGAAGTGCAAGTAAATTTTTTTCCTGAGTGAAACCCGATGAAAACAATCACATAACTTGAATTCTGTGGGTTGAATCCCGATCAAGGTTTATGTATCAACGGTTCGGAGATGTTGTGACATTTGATAGTACATACCGAAAAAATAAGTATGGCATGTCGTTCGTTCTATTTTTTGGGGTCAACCACCATTATCAGTCTATATTATTTGGATTTGCATTGTTAAGAGAAGAGAAAGAGGAGACTTTCGTTTGGGTATTAGAGACATGGCTTGAAGTCATGGACTACAAGGCACCTACAACCATCATCACTGACTAAGACAGAGCCATGAGTAATGTTATTGCTACGGTACTTCCTTCTAGTTATCATTTATTGTGTTCTTAGCATATTAGCAATAAATTTCCTGAAAAATTGCATCATGTTTATTCTAAGCACCCATCATTCAAAAATGATTTTAACAATTGTGTGTATAATTCATTGTCCATCGGGAAATTTGAAGAGCGTTGGCATATTCTGATAAGTTCCTATGAATTATATACTAATGAATGACTTGGAAGTTTGTATGATGTACAATAGAAATGGATTCCAGCATATACAAAGAGATATCTTGCCACGGGAATGAATACCACCGGAAGAAGCGAGAGCATGAATAGTTTTTTTGATGAGTACATTAATGCATCAATAGGTATGAAAGAATTTGTACTGCAAAGTCAGAAGGCTATAGAAAAACAATTTATCAAAGAGAGGAAGACCGACTACATAACAAAACATCGTAAAAGGAATATGGTACTCGGTTCATCTTTAGAAGTTCATGCTGCACATGTGTACACAAAAGAGATGTTTAGACGTTTTCAACGTCAATTCGTCGATTCCATGAAATACAATGTTCATAAACTTAGTGAGTTGTGTGTCACTGATACTAAGGTATATGCAGTGTATAATGCAGATGCAACTGAAAGTGGTAGAAGATATAAAGAAATTGTCAATAATCGTCAGCTGAGGTCGGTAACATGTAATTGCCAAATATTTTCTCATTCTGGTGAATTATGCAGACATATCTTGAGATATTTTACCTTTAAGAGTATTTCACAAATACCGAGCGACATGATTCTTCATCGGTGGACAAGAGACGCGAACAAAAGTAATGGTGAAGACTTACTCTTTAACACCACATCTGCTGATTTCGAACAAGATCAAGCAATGCGCTATAATCATTTGATAAGTGATTACCAGGAGTTAGCGAGCAAAGCGGCTTGCTCAGTTCGAGGTTACAAAATTGTTCTTAAACTTAATGTACGAGGAAAAATGTTGGTTGACCAGTATGATCCGGATGAGAATATTACTGAACTAGCAGAAGACGACATTAATTGCACGGTTGGAAATCCAAATCAGGGATACGATAATGACGATGAAGATGCAGAGGTAGAAGTAGAAGAAGAGTTTTTACTGTCTATTATTTTTCAGACAAAGGGCCGCAAAAAATAATCTAGATTAAAGAGTACACTCGAGAAAATAATTCTTTCAAAGTCTCATCGAAAATGTACAATTTGCGGCTTTGAAACCGACCACGATAAGCGAAATCACTATCGAGTGCTAGGGATTCCTGAGCCAAAAAAATAGGCGTCGATTGTATTATTTATGTTATGTTTTTTTTACAAATGAAAATGAACATGTCATTTGAACTATTCATGTTAATGTTATGCAGTAGTAGTATTGGTATAATCTGTACTTCTAATATTAATAGTCACATTATTATTAATATTAATGTTTGGCCCCTTTTTATACAAATATTAATATTAATAATAATAATATTATTATTAGTATTCTTATTAATATTAATAATAATTGCCCCTTTTTTCTTAAAAGATACTTGACTTTTTCAACACAAAGTGAGTATACAAATTATAAATAATAATAATAATAATAATAATAATAATAATAATAATAATAATAATAATAATAATAATATTAATAATAATAAGGGAAGCCGCTACAGGTTGTAGCGCTCAGGGAAAATAATAATAATAATAATAATAATAATATTATAATATTAATAGAATTATAATAATAATAATAATAATAATAATAATAATAATAATAATAATAATAATAATAATAATAATAATAATAATAAAGGGAAAAGAAGAAAAAAAAGCTCGGACGCTACAAGCTGTGCCGGCTTACAATAAATATTAAAAAAAAAATATTCCCTTGGCCTTTAAAACCACGTATGATTTTGGGGGAAATGTAATGTTTTAATATAAAGGCAAATCCTAGGGAGAAATTAACAACTAAGCTCGTGGTGCAAGGGTGGTCATATGATGAGGGTTTTAAGCGGGAGGTTGTGAGTTCAAATCTGGTGAAGAGCAAATTTTTGAAAACAATTCATTTGAGTCTCGTCAGTGTGCTTTAAAAGGACAAGGGAATTTTATTTTATTTTTATTTCAAGCCGGCACAGCTTGTAGCGGCTGGAATTTTTTTTTTTTTTATTAACAGCCAGCACAGCTTGTAGTGGCCGGGCGATTTTTATATTTTTTTTAAGTTTACCAAATGTGCTGAGTCATGACAATGTATGGGGGAAATGCTTTTAAAAAAGAAGAAGGGCCAAGCCGCTACAACATGTAGCGGTTGGTGTATTATATTATTAAATTCTTTTTATTTAACCAAACTGACAACATGTTTGAACATGTGAGGCCCTTATATTAAAATAAAAGTCGCTACAACATATTTTTTGGGCACAACATGTTGCGATTTGTATATATAAAATTCGGATCTTATACGGGATCCTGGACGATCTTAAAATGCGGACCAATTTTTTTTATTTTTTTTGCTTTTTTTTAAAACAACTAATTTTTTTTTAATATTTTATGGAACTGGAATTTTTTTCATAATACAGTATTTTTGGCGTGATTTGGATACATATAACAATCCAATTTATATAGACTGTACAGACATGTTTTGTTATATGTATCTAAATCACGACCAAAACACTGTATTATGAAAAAATTCCAGTTCCATAAAATATTAAACTTTTTTTTTAGTTGTTTTAAAAAAAAGCAAAAAAAAAAAAAAAAAAAAGTCCACATTTTAACAGAATGCGGACTCCCGCACCTGATCCCTGTCGACGTCAGGATTTTTATTTGTCCCTTTTCTATTCTTGTTCTTTTGTGTTCTCAGGTTGGGTGAGATTTGTTTGAAAAAACAAGCGAAAAAGGTCCAAAATTTATATGTCGACGATTTGACTATAAGAGTCGCCAGTTAGTTTTTTAATTGGTTGTACCAACACAACTGTGAAAAGGTTTACACATTGACCCAGTGATGTGACACTGCTAAACGGGTCTGTGAAATCGAGATTTATTAGGGTTCGGGGACTTGCTTATGCGGAGGGAAGGTGTTAGGCACCCCCCGACATCCGTGTTACCACGGTGATCGCCACTTTTCAAGAAACTGTTATATGAATATGTGTGTGTGTGTGTGGGTCAATGTGCTATTATTTAGAAGTAGTACGAGGCCTCGTTCGCACCTATATACACAGGGTTTGAATTTGTAAAAATTCAGTTTTAAAGAAGATATAGCAGTGAAGTTTTATAAAAGAGATTTTTCAAACCCTTATGCTCAATAATAATTGAGACCATTTACACTTCCATTTTATTATATGTTCGGCTTGATTGCTTATAATTTCGAGATGCGATGCATCTTCGAGAAAATAATGTACAAAGCAGTGCCGAATTCCTCATGGGCATGAAAACCATATGAGAAAATCCAAACTCCGTGAATAATTTACAAGCTGCTTACAGCTGAAAATGTCCATCACGGGAACCGAATCTAGATTCAGTAGACTGAACTTGTGATCACATGATTCCTAGGCTCACATGATGCCGCAATTTGTATGAAAGCTGTAAGCAGTTATATATATAAAAGCTGTAAATATATATATAGACATGATAAACCACCACGAAGCACCTCCATGGGGGATCAAAAATATAAATATATAAAAACGGTAAATATATATATAGAAACATGATCAACCACCACGAAGCACCTCCATGGGGGATCAGAAATGTAAATAAAGTTGTAAAAACGATCAACCGCCGTGAAGTAAACTCTAGGCAGGACGAAATATAAAGAAAGCAGTAAAAAGGGTCAACCGCCACGAAGTAAATTCTAGGCGGGACGAAATGCAAAGAAAGCAGTAAAAACGGTCAACCGCCACGAAGTAAACTCCAGGCGGGATGAAATATAAAGAAAGCAGTAAAAACGGTCAACCGCCACGAAGTAAACGTCAAGCAGGACGAAATGTAAATATAGATATATATAAAAGTAATAAACGCACTGGATGTAAAATCCAGGCTCATCGAACAGAGTTCAACAACAGTTATATATATATATATATATATATATATATATATATATGTGTGTGTGTGTGTGTGTGTGTGTGTGTGTGTGTGTGTGAAAGCAAATAAACGCTCCAGACGTGAGTCCAAGCTCAATCGAGGCATAACTCGATAATGTTAGTCCATACATAAATATATATATATATATATATATATATATATATATATATATATATATATGTAATATATACAAAAGAAATAAAAGCCGTGGATCGAAGTCCGGGCAAACACACGCAACACGACTCTCAACGTGAAGAACAGTGTGTACAAAGATGAAGAGAAAAGCTTTAAATTGTGTAAGAAGACTTACAGTGAACTGCCAAAGAAGACTTCTATAGCTTTAAGTGGATGAACACTCGGTTCACATCGATAGAAAAGTAGCTATATATGAGCTTACAACTGTTTAAAATGAGAAAGCACTCAACTTATAGTGTGTATAGAGCAAATTGAACAGGGCTTTCTCGCCTTTTCTCTTGCAAATATGGCCACCCCAAGCCCTCTATTTATAGAGGGGGGGAGCCGCAGGTGTACCTGTGGCTGCCCGGGGTGCCCCGGGTAGTGTGGGTCCCACCGTCTCGAAGTACGTGCACTCGAACAACGCGCTATTCGCTCGAACCATTATAACTTTCGATTCGGGAGTCCGATGGAAGCGTGTCACACCATTTCGGAAAGCCCTTTCTGAGATCTACGTAATGACATATGATTTTCCCATTTTGATTCCGGGAAGATGGGTCCATGACCAAAATGGCATTTTCGAGTTTTCGTCAAGCAGTCAGTTGAGCCGTTTTACGTAGTTTGCGTTCGAAAGTTAAGATATGATTCTTATGGGACTTCTATTGAAGCAATTTGAGTTGACATGTGTTGATTTGATTTGAGTTAAAGTTGAGTTGGCAAAATGATCATTTTGCCCCTCCCGGGGTTATCTCTAGTTTTCACGTAGTTGTAGCAGTCTTTTCTCAGCGTTATCTCTGAGGTTGACTTGATGTTGACTTTGACTGTCCTCAGGGTTATCTCTGTGGTTGGCTTGACCTCCTGATGTTATCTCCAGACTTTGAACTTGATCCACTGGGGTTATCTCCGAGGTTGGAACTGATTTTCCTTGGGTTATCTCCGGGGTTAAAAACTGATTTCCCGAGGTTATCTCTGGGGTTAAAAACTGGATCTCCCGGGGCTATCCCCGGGGTTGGAATTGATATTTTGGTCCTCCAGGGTCATCTCTGGAGTGTGAAACAAACGCTTTTGCCCTCCTGCATAGTTAATAACAGGAAAAGAAAATTTTGAGTGTCTACAGATGCCCCTCATTATCATATTCATGCAATGCAATGGAATGGACATGATAAAGATTAGTAGACACTTGAAATATGACAAGGTATTTTTAATGATGCAAATCGCAATGTAATGAATGTCATAATGAATGTTTAAAATGTTTTCGCAAATCGCAGTTCACAAATTGCACTTCGCATTTGGCCAATCGCACTTTGCAAATCGCACATCGCATTTCCCATATCGCAAATCGCAATGTAATGAATGTTATGATGGATATTAAAATGTTTTCGTAAATCTCTTTACCTTTACCGGTGATTATTGATGCCTATCCTGGTGTTGACTACAATGGTTTGGCTTTTTGTTGGTGTCGCTGATACCTGTTTGATGAAGAGTAGTTGAGATGTTTTCTACATTTCTACTAGGGATGACGTTCTGAAATCACTGGACCTTCCCGATGTATACACTGGTAGTTTGCAATGGTGCCTACCCTGATTGTAGTTTGACAACGGATCCTACCCTGCTGGTAGTTGAATACGCTGACATCGCGCAACTATTTCGGTTCCCACTCAAATGGCGGTATACAAAGCTTTCATCGCTGAACTGTCTTGATGTTGCACTGAATTGATGCCAATGCTTTTGAATACTGGATCTTCCGATACCTTCGCTAAAGTAATATTCAAAGGTTTGCTTCACCAGACTCTGCCTGATGTTACGCTTGATAGAGATGTACGTTGATGTAGCGCCTTTGCATATGTGCAGATCATGCATGATGTGATGATCTAGATTTATCCTTAGGATTCTATTGTCCTAGGTTTATGCATGTTGTAAATTGGCTGGAATAGAATTTTACCCCACCCTTTTTGAGGTGAATTGGAGTTTTCTTTCGCTGTTGGGTGCTTGTGCCCCATTTCCTTGAGTATTTGATTCGCAACCCAGCTGAACTGATGACCTGAATGTCGCTGACATCCCTGGAGGGTGCAACTCGTTCTTTCGCTGCCCAACTTTAAACTTTGGTGTAGAGGCCTCAACTGATGAGAACTTGACGCAGGTTAACATGTTTGATGGTGTAGATTTTCTTCGCTAGACCTTTCGTCGTTTGCTTTCTTGTAAGACCCCAACTTTTATAAATAAAGATGAATTTTCTATAAATGTCATTTTTGAATATTATGGAGTTAATTTGATATAATGTTATAGTTGTGGATAATATTTATAAATTTTGCAAAGTACGCAAGTTGTTATATAATATTCGATTGGTCGGAGAATATTCGTTTTAATAGGGAATATTCGTACAACGGTACAATCATTGGTGGACCCCACAACGGAATTATTGTCGGATTGAGAAAACGACAAAAATATTTTATTAAAAATAACAGCGGAAGTTTTACCATTGATACTGCTGAACTACTCGGTAGTAAAAGTACAATAATACGTGTGGTTGCATAGTAGCACACGGTATTGATTATTAATGCTTATGTGAGAAGTCACTCAGTTTGATTCAATTATTGTCAGTTAATAATATGAATTATTTAGCGATAATGACGTTTTGTTTTATTCATATTATTAACGTAATAAAACAGAAACATCTTTTTATATAAAACAAAATACTTTCTTAAAGTTATTCTATAAATAGAATATATTATATTTTATTTAAAAGATTTTTCTTTAAATATGGACCGTCAGATTAAAGTAATCAATCTGGACCGTTCATGGATTAGTTACTATGCATTCTATTTTTCTATAAATAGCAGCTCATTCCTTTATTATTTCTTACGAATTCACTGAACTCTAGAGAGAGAAACTATAGAGAGAAACTATAGAGAGAGAGAAGAAGAGTATTCTGCTACTTAACTACTTCCTTATTTCAGCTCTTCTTTAAAACGGTAAGGGGTGTTATTCTTTCTTATTCATGAAAAGAACTGTTGTTATTCCATTTATTATTATTCTGTTGGAACATCCTGTCTGTGTGTTTTACACCGGACCTGGTTCCATCTTTATTATTATTCTGTTGGAATATCCTGTCTGTGCGTTTTACGTCGGACCTGGTTCTGTATTTATTATTACTCTGTTGGAATATCCTGTCTGTGCGTTTTACGCCGGACCTGGTTCCATCTTTATTATTATTCTGTTAGAATATCCTGTCTGTGCATTTTACGCCGGACCTGGTTCCATTAGTTATTATTCTGTTGGAATAATCTGTCTGTGCGGTCTATCGCATGCATGGTGATTTCTTTTGTTATTCCATTCTTTATTATACTCAGTTGGTTAAGTTTTGACTTTTATACTCCATGAAATTTGTGGAATATCCTTGATAATTGTGTTTCATCCAGTATCTTTTCATGAAAATATTCTTCTAAGCATTCTTGAATTTTACTCCACAAAGCAATATCATGTTGACAATTTGGATGTTGTTAATTCTTGGATAAATTAATTCTTGAACTTGTTTTATTGAAATCTTATATTATTGTCATCATCCTCATGCTTATAAAATGTTGAAAGTCATCTGTGGCCTGTAGTGTATAGATGGACTTGGTATGATTATGACCAGGGATTATTCGGTATAATCATGACCGTAATGTTATAAATGATGTGGTAAAAGTCCTCATTGGCCCGTAGTGCGTTGATGGACAGTTGTTGGCATGATCATGACCATTAATGAATACACGAATATCCTTGGCCGTAGTGCAGGGGTGATTCAATGATGTGGATTATTTTATTAAGCTGAGTTCTAGCGATCACAGTGTTGAAAAACCTTTTAAATCATAAAAGATAATAGAGTTTATTTTCTACTTGACTCTTTTAATGGATTGCTTGTTCCGCTGCAGTTAAACTTGATGTCTATTATATTTTATTAGTTTAACATTGTTGAAGGCTAATGATAATTTATTCTGCATTATCTTAGTCATAATATTTCTTACTGGGCTAGTTGAGCTCACCCTTTCTTTCACTGTTCTCTTCAGGAAATGAGAACGTAGCTGGGGCAAGTCGGGGAACGGAGTGATGGTTCGAATGATAGTATTAGTTAGTAGTCCTCACTATTCTATGTAATAGTGTGTTAATAAATGTAATGAGGACTCCTTTTGAGTATGAATACTCTTTAGAAGATAATATTTGTATTCAAACTCGCAGTTTATGTTTTGTCGTATTGTACACGACAGTTGTATTAGTAAGTTGTATTTATATTCTGTACTTTGTATCTGACGACCCAAGATGGGTGATGTATACCTAATTTTGGGGGCGTCACAGTTGGTATCAGAGCTTAGGGATATGATCCCTGGCTAAGATGTGAGAATAGAACTAGGAGGGGAGAGACGGGGAATTCCTTCGCTAGTATGACCTACCTAAGTATATTTTCATGGTATTTAATTGGTCGGTCATAATATAAGGATAATATATGACATATCAATTAACTTTTATTTTGTGGCAGTATCTGAAAATGGCATCTGAGAATGTTGAGAATAGCAATAGAGCACAGGCGACTATTGATTCACCACATATCAATAATCAGGATAATGTGCATCAGGAAGGTGATAATTCTTATGCAAACAACAATACTGACCAGATGATGAATGATGGAATGTTCAGAAACTTTATGCAGTTCATGCAACAGCAGGCGAGAGCGGCTCCTGTCCAAAATATAGGTGGAAACACTGAAAACTCTCGGACGGTCATCGCTAAACAGTTCAAGGAGCTGGGACCACCAGAGTTTAAGGGAGAGCCAAAATCACTTATAGCGAAAACATGGATAAAGCAGATTACCAAGATATTTGATGTCTTGGTATGCTCCGAGGAGCAAAAGGTTCCCTTTGCCGCCTTTATGTTGCGAGGAGAGGCAGATTACTGGTGGGAATCGATTAAGCGTACTCAACCTGCCGCACTGAAGATGTCTTGGGAGAAGTTCCAAGAGCTGTTCAATGACAAATACTTTCCCGAAAGTGTTCGTCACATGAAGGAGGTGGAGTTCATCAAATTAGAGCAGAATAATATGACCGTGTCGCAGTATGAGGCTAAATTTGTTGAGTTGTCCCGGTTTGCGTCCCACTTGGTGGATAATGAAGAGCAAATGACGCGAATGTTTTTGCGAGATTTGAAACCTGAGATACGTCGACATCTTATTTCTCATAAACTGTATTTGTATTCAGATGTTGTGAATAGGGCTCATGTAAGACCCCGAATTTTATGAAATAAAAGTATTTAATTTTTCTTATAATTACTATTCAGTAAATGGTTAAATTGATAAATGTTAAAGTTAAGGGTGATATATGAATTTTTTTTTCAAAATACACAAGTGGTTATAAAATATTCATTGTTGTCGGGGAATATTCGTTTGGTCGTGGAATATTCTTTCTGTCGGAGAATATTCGTACGACGGCGCAACTATTTGTGGGCCCCATAACAGAATAACTGTCGAATGAAGAAAACGACAAATTTGAGTTTTTACAAATAATGGCGTAGTTGTTACCGTTAACACTGTTGGAATACCCGGTGGTTAAAATACAGTAATACGCGTTATTGCACAGTAGCACACGGTATTGCACAGTATTTTTAAAATTATTGATTCTTACGTAAGAAGACACTACTCAATAATTGTTACAGTAATTACTGTTTAATATTTTATTTTATTGATTCAATAATTGCTACGTTGAAATTTTATATTATTGTTGTTCAATAATTGTCACTGCACAGTATTTCCCATTATCAGATCAATAATTCATATTATTTGAATAATATTATTAGATAACATTATTGATAATGTCTAGAAAGTTCTGTCTAAGGAGAGGTTTGGTCACCTAATTGCGCGCCAGTAAGGAGAAATTCTTATTGAAAAGCCCCTCTTTCCTGGGAACTGCCTGGTTGTCATAATTTTGATTATGTAATATTATCTGTGAATAATTAATTATTGATTCATATGATAAGGAAATATTTATTTTATGTGGATATAAATGAGGGATATATTTTTGTGATTAAAAATGAAGGAGTTAATGTTGAAATTTTTATCAGTATTTTTGTCGGAATGGAGGTATTAAAAATTCGGGTTTTTAAGATATTTTGCGAGGGTTATAATCCGACCGTTGGATCGTGGTAATATTTGGATATGTTATTCATATATAAGTTGAGTATATGTCCACAAATTTTGAACCGTTAAAAATGAACGTATGATTTGTTATGAATTTTACGAGATGACTGGTTCAGAAATTATTGAAGTTTCAGAATTTATCATTTTGGTGGAAAATTCTAGAATTGGTGGGCCCCACTCTTGGTTGGTGAAAAAATATGCTGAGATTTTTATTCAAATGTGGTGGGTGGGAATAGTAGCAGGTAAAGCCATCAGGTTGCAGGTTAAGTCTGCTTCGGCGTGCTAACATTTTCCTATAAATAGAGGGCTAAGTTAGAATTAAAAATCACACCAGAAACATAAGCTTTTTCTCTTTCTCTCTCTATATTATGAAGCATATTTTATGAGTATTTAGATACTTTGAGAGTTGCTATTCAGTGCAAGTTTCCTTCGGCTTTGCATTCCAGTCAGAAATACTGCACTTTTGAGGTAAGGGATAGTAAGGGATTTTAAGGGTTATTATGTTTTTCAGTTCGTACTTCTTCCGACCTTCAGAAAATTCTAAAAAAATTTGAAATGATATTTTGATGAGTTTTATTGATTGTGTCCAAAAATAGTGATTTTTGGTTGATGGATTAAGAGTTATGAATTTTATGAGAAAATACTATTTTAAAAGTAACCGCTTATAACTCCTTGTGGTTAACTCCAAAATTGGTGAAATTTTTATTGGGAGTACATGTATATGATAGAAGTATACTCTGTAAATTTTAAATTTTTTGGATAAAAGTATAATTTATGATAAATGTCTAAATATTCGGCTGTTTTGGCCATATGAAAAATAGTAAATGAATTTTAAAAATTCTGAGAAAAATATATGTTCAATATGGGACTATATTCTGCTAAATTCCAAAAAAGAAATATTTTTAAAACTGATTTGGTATTTTTTATAAAAATAGACTAGTTATGAGTAAATGAATTAAATATGTTATGTGAAGTAAGAAAATTAGAAAATAGGATTTTATGGCTTGAGAATTCTATATGAGGTATATGCAGATTTTTGATGAGGGTTTTGGTTATTGGTAATAAAATCTTATGAGTTTGGTATTTTAGGATGATAAAATGCATTATTTAGTAAAGTGTAAACAATTAAAATAAATTATTTATAAGCTTAAGAAATATTATTCTTTCAATATCATTATACCGAAATATTGATATAAATTTTATTGTGGAATTTCTACCTTTTTCATGTCGAGTTACTATTCATGAATTACTATTCAGGAGTTACTATTCACGAGTTACTATTAACGACAAAATTGGTTTTTTTTCTGATCAAATTATAGTTGATTTATGAATATAACTCTTGAGATTAAATCTATATGTTGATTATATTTATTTTATTATCATATATAATATTTTTATAACCCTAATGATGATATTTCTCTTTGACTTGAGTATAAAGATGGGTAGATTTTTGGTATGATCATGACTATGGGTTCCCTTTGGCCAGTAGTGCAAAGTTGAATTGTGACTGGTATGATCATGACCATTAAATTTATAATTGAATATCTTTAGCTTAAGTGCAAAGGTGAATTGATCAACATGGTTATAATTGTTGTTTATATAAATTCTGAAATGATTATATATTTCTTTGAGATATGAATATTTTTGGCCCGTAGTGCAAAGATGACTTATTGATGAATATCTTTGGCCCGTAGTGCAAAGATGAATTATTAATGAATATCTTTGACCCGTAGTGCAAAGATGACCTGTTGTTGAATATCTTTGGCCTGTAGTGCAAAGATGACCTGTTGTTGAATATCTTTGGCCATAGTGCAAAGATGAAGTTATTAGTATGATTATGAACAGGAAATGTGATTTGGTGTAACCATGATCTTTGATGTTTCAGGTAAAGATAGGTAATAAAAATTATCTTCGTCCTAGATGAGAAGATGAATTTAGAACTACAGTTATGATTATGAGTTATTCATATAATTGTGGACCAGAATTGTTGATTGATGTTACAGGGATAAAACATTGTTGGTGGATTTTTAACATGAAGAAGATAATTGACTTTATGGTCTATTTGACTCTTCTAATGGATTGCTCGTTCCGCTGCAACTATGGTTGAAATTTTTATCATCTACCATATGTTCTAAATCTCTGATTTAATTATGTTGAAGGATATTGATAACTTATTTATCTTTAGTAATGATATTCTTTACTGGGCTAGTTGTGCTCACCCTTCTGTTTAACAATTCTTTTCAGGTAATAAGAGTGTAGCTGGGTCGAGCGGGGGTAACAGGGGAATAGAACGGTGGTCATTATTTAGTAGTTATATTTGGTGAATCATCTAGGGTGAAGCGAACCCAACGTTGAAAGGGTGTTTTGCCACTATCATACAAGATGTCTAATGACATACAACCTCGTGTCATCATAAGACAGGATTGTGCTCATCCACTTATTGAGTATATTTACGAGCACTACCTATATAATCTTGGTGTTTGTTTGAAGTATAATTCTCAATTAGAGACAGTGGAGATAATGATAAGTTAAGAGAAGACTCACCATTGGGAAGAATATGATAGTAATCTTCTCGTTTTTCTTTGGGGTATATTGGGTCAACCAAGGATAATTTTGTGGCCATATGATATCTATCACAACCTAGAAGCATGGCCTCCCATATACAAAGGTTTCCTTGAGCACTTCCCAAAAATTCTAATTTCTAAAACAGTTTTTGACTATACATTTATGTAAGGTGTCATTGTGAGGTGTTGTCCACGGTTGGGATATGAGTCACATTTGGTATATATTTGTATCCAAACTCGCAGCATATGTGTTGTTGTATTTTGCACGACAATTGTTGTAATAAAGTTGTAGTTATTTTCTGTACCATGTATTTGGCGACTCAGAATAGGTTGGATGGAATGGACCTATTTTGGGGTTGTCACAGCTCAGTTAGTGGAGCGCGATAACGAGTCAACGCAACCAAAAGAGAGCAGTCGGCAAAATGATAATACCAGTGAGAGCAGTCATCGAAGCGGTGACAACAAGCGTGGAGGGAATCAACAGGCTAGAAATGGTAACCACTTCGGTGGTAATCAGGGCCAAAACAATAACAATGGTCATTTCAAGAAGAGGAGATTCAATAATGATGGAAAGACGTCAGCACCAACACCCGTTGTTAAGGAAGCAGAACGACCACTTATCATATATTTCAAATGTGGAGGGGAGGGGCACATCAGTCCAAACTGCGCGATGCCGTTTAAAGCATGTTATAATTGTGGAAGAGAAGGTCATTTAGCTCGATTTTGTCGTTTACCAAAATCAAGTTCAGCCAAGATGGAGACACCAAAGGCCATCCCAGAAAAGTCAAAACCGGTAGTGCAAGGGAGAGCGTTTGTTGTGACCTCCCAGAAAGTAAGGAACCCGAATGAGGTTATCACGGGTAAGCTTATCATAAACTCTAACGAAGTCTATACTTTATTTGATACTGGTTCTACCCATTCTTTTTTTTCTCCTACTTGCGCTCATCGATTAAATTTGACTCCGGAGAAATTAAACTTTGATTTATCTATTGAAACTCCATTGGGAGAAACCTTCATTACATCCACGGTTTATAAGTCTTGTTTGGTTTAAGTTGGTACCCACACATTACCTGTCGATCTTATTTCATTAAAAATACTTGCATTTGACGTGATTCTAGGGATTGATTGGTTAACTACTCATCATGCAAAAATTGATTGTTGTCGTAAGGTTGTTAGCTTTCATATTCCTAATCGACTTATTATGCGAATTCAAGCAACCAAACCATTAAAATCAATCGCTGTCATCTCAAGCCATAAAGCTATTCGTTTATTGAAAAACGGATGTCAAGCTTTCTTAGCTCATGTCACGGATCTAAACAAAAATACGTCAGTTTTGAATGATATTTCTATTGCTAATAAATTTCCTAACGTATTCCCTGAAGAACTTCCTGGCCTACCCCCAGAGCATGAAATTAAATTTTGTATCGACCTTGAACCCGGTACAAAACCCATTTTCAAAGCCCCATATCGAATGGCTCCTATTGAACTTCAGGAGTTAAAGATCCAACTGCAGGAATTGTTAGACATTGGCTTTATTCGTCCTAGTACTTCTCCTTGGGGTGCTCCTGTGCTATTCGTGAAGAAGAAAGATGGAAGTATGCGACTTTGTATTGATTATCGGGAGTTGAATCATGTCACCATCAAAAATAGGTACCCATTGCCACGTATTGATGACCTGTTTGACCAGTTGCAAGGAGCACAATTCTTTTCAAAGATCGATCTTCGTTCTGGATATCATCAGCTGAAGGTTAGAACTGAGGATATTCCAAAGACGGCTTTCAGAACTCGGTACGGGCATTATGAATTCCTAGTCATGTCCTTTGGATTGACTAATGCTCCTGCTGCCTTCATGGATATGATGAACCGGGTATTCAAGGAATATTTGGATCACTTTGTGGTCGTCTTTATTGATGACATCCTTATTTATTCCAAAAGCCGTGAAGATCATGAGCAACACTTGAGGCTGGTACTCCAAAAGCTTCGTGAATATAAGCTTTATGCCAAGTTGAAGAAATACGAGTTCTGGTTGGAGGAGGTAGCATTCCTTGGGCACGTAGTATCAAGTTGTGGAATATCGGTTGACCCGGCAAAGATTGAAGCTATTCAAAGCTGGGAGCAACCTAAATCAGTGACCGAAGTACGTAGCTTTCTTGGTTTAGCTGGTTATTATCGGAGATTCGTGGAAGAATTTTCTCAAATCGCTACTCCATTAGCTCAGCTGACTCGGAAAGATACAAAGTTCGGTTGGAGCAAAGAATGTGAGAAGAGTTTTCAAGAACTCAAGAGGAGACTCATTTCAGCACCTGTTCTAACAATACCATCTGGCTCGGAGGGATTTGTCATCTACAGTGATGCTTCGAGCAAAGGGTTGGGATGCGTTCTCATGCAACATGGAAAAGTCATAGCCTATGCATCAAGACAACTCAAGGAATATGAGAGGAATTATGCTACTCATGATCTAGAGTTGGCAGCTGTTGTCTTTGCACTTAAAATTTGGAGGCATTACTTATATAGGGAGAAGGTAGAGATCTTTACGGATCATAAATGCCTCAAATATTTCTTCACTCAAAATGAACTCAACATGCGACAACGACGTTGGCCTGAACTGTTAAAAGATTATCATCATACCATTCAATACCATCCTGAAAAAGCGAACGTGGTAGCTGACGCATTGAGTAGAAGATCATATGCAAGTACGAGTGCGATATTGTCAACACAAAGGCCCATTTTGTGTGACTTGCAAAGGATGGAGATAGAGTTAAAGACTCCAGAGACCCATGTGATGATGACGAATATACGAGTAGAACCAACTTTAATCGATAAAGTTAAAGCTGCTCAAGCTACAGACCTGGATGCTGATGCGTATGAGGAAGAAAGTGCAAGAAGGTGCTATGCCGGAAGCAAGAATCGATGAAGAAGGAATACTTCGAGTCAACTCCAGACTTTGTGTTCCTAACAACCCTGATTTAAAGTATGAAATCATGATGGAGGCGCACAACACACCGTTTGTAATCCATCCTGAAAGTACCAAAATGTATCATGATCTTCGTCATACATTTTGGTGGAGCAATATGAAGAGAGAGATAGCGTTGTTTATCTCAAGGTGTTTAACTTGTCAACGAGTCAAAGCGGAGCATCAAGTACCAAAAGGTCCATTGCAACCACTTGAAATTCCAAAATAGAAGTGGGAGCACATTACCATGGATTTCGTTACCGGTCTTCCTAGGGTTTCTCAAGGTATTGATGCGATTTGGGTCATTGTTGATAGATTGACCAAGTCTGCTCATTTCTTACCGATACGAGAAACTTATACACTTGAACGTCTTGCTCGTATGTACATAAACGAAATTGTAAGACTGCATGGTATGCCAGTATCCATAGTTTCTGATCGAGACCCAAGATTCACTTCACGATTTTGGGTTAGTTTACAAAAAGCTATGGGCACAGATTTATGATTTAGTTCGGCATATCATCCTCAGACGGACGGACAATCAGAGAGGACTATTCAAACTCTAGAAGATTTATTAAGACTCTGTGTCCTTGACTTCAAGAAAAGTTGGGACAAGTTCTTACCATTGGTGGAGTTTTCCTACAACAACAGTTATCAAGCAAATATTGGCATGGCTCCATTCGAAGCATTTTATGGAAGAAAATGTCGTTTTCAGTATGCTGGGATGAGGTGGGTGAAGCAACGTTGTTGGGACCGGAGTTGGTACGTATGACTACAAAAAAGATTCAAACGATCCGAAGATTTTGACTATACCTTTATGTAAGGTGTCATTGTGAGGTGCTGTCCACGGTTGGGATATGAGTCACATTTGGTATATATTTGTATCCAAACTCACAGCATATGTGTTGTTGTATTTTACACGACAATTGTTGTAATAAAGTTGTAGTTGTTTTCTGTACCATGTATTTGGCGACTCAGAATAGGTTGGATGGAATGGACCTATTTTGGGGTTGTCACAGCTCAGTTAGTGGAGCGCGATAACGAGTCAACGCAACCAAAAGAGAGCAGTCGGCAAAATGATAATACCAGTGAGAGCAGTCATCGAAGCGGTGACAACAAGCGTGGAGGGAATCAACAGGCCAGAAATGGTAACCACTTCGGTGGTAATCAGGGCCAAAATAATAAGAATGGTCATTTCAAGAAGAGGAGATTCAACAATGATGGAAAGACGTCAGCACCAACACCCGTTGTTAAGGAAGGAGAACGACCACCTATCATATGTTTCAAATGTGGAGGGGAGGGGCACATCAGTCCAAACTGCGCGATGCCATCTAAAGCATGTTTTAATTGTGGAAGAGAAGGTCATTTAGCTCGATTTTGTCGTTTACCAAAATTAAGTTCAGCCAAGATGGAGACACCAAAGGCCGTCCCAGAAAAGTATAAACCGGTAGTGAAAGGGAGAGCGTTTGTTGTGACCTCCCAGAAAGTAAGGAACCCGAATGAGGTTATCACGGGTAAGCTTATCATAAACTCTAACGAAGTCTATACTTTATTTGATACCGGTTCTACCCATTCTTTTATTTCTCCTACTTGCGCTCATCGATTAAATTTGACTCCGGAGAAATTAGACTTTGATTTATCTGTTGAAACTCTATTGGGAGAAACCTTCATTACATCCACGATTTATAAGTCTTGTTTGGTTCAAGTTGGTACCCACACATTACCTGTCGATCTTATTTCATTAAAAATACTTGCATTTGACATGGAGATTGATTGGTTAACTACTCATCATGCAAAAATTGATTATTTTCGTAAGGTTGTTAGCTTTCATATTTCTAATCGACTTATTATGCGAACTCAAGCAACCAAACTATTAAAATCAATCGATGTCATCTCAAGCCATAAAGCTATTCGTTTATTGAAAAACGGATGTCAAGCTTTCTTAGCTCATGTCACGGATCTAAACAAAAATACGTCAGTAGGAACTGTGGCTTATAGACTCGTTTTACCGCCAAGTATGTCTCGTGTTCATAACATTTTTTACATATCCATGTTACGCAAATATGTGGAAGACCCGAACCACATTATTGAGTTAGAACCGGACGAAATAGCGGAGGATTTGACGTATAAAGAAGTTCCTGTTCAAATCTTGGATAAGAAGGAACATATTCTACGCTCCAAGGTTATACCTCAAGTCAAAGTTTTGTGGAGAAACCACGATGTTGAGGAAATGACTTGGGAGTTAGAATCTAAAATGAAATCAAGGTATCCTTACCTCTTCGACATACCAGGTACGTACCCTAATTTTGAGGGCGAAATTTCATAAGAAGGGGAGGTTGTAAGACCCCAACTTTTATAAATAAAGATGAATTTTCTATAAATATCATTTTTGAATATTATGGGGTTAATTTGATATAATGTTATAGTTGTGGGTAATATTTATAAATTTTACAAAATACGCAAGTTGTTATATAATATTCGATTGGTCGGGGAATATTCGTTTTAACAGAGAATATTCGTACAACGACACAATCATTGGTGGACCCCACAACGGAATTATTGTCGGATTGAGAAAACGACAAAAATATTTTATTAAAAATAACGGTGGAAGTTTTACCATTGATACTGTTGAACTACTCGGTAGTAAAAGTACAATAATACGTGTGGTTGTATAGTAGCACACGGTATTGATTATTAATGCTTATGTGAGAAGTCACTCAGTTTGATTCAATTATTGTCAGTTAATAATATGAATTATTTAGCGATAATGACGTTTTGTTTTATTCGTATTATTAACGTAATAAAACAGAAATATCTTTTTATATAAAACAGAATACTTTATTAAAGTTGTTCTATAAATAGAATATATTATATTTTATTTAAAAGATTTTTCTTTAAATATGGACCGTCAGATTAAAGTAATCAATCTGGACCGTTCATGGATTAGTTACTATGCATTCTATTTTTCTATAAATAGCAGCTCATTCCTTCATTATTTCTTACGAGTTCACTGAACTTTAGAGAGAGAGACTATAGAGAGAGAGAAGAAGAGTATTCTGCTACTTAACTACTTCCTTATTTCAGCTCTTCTTTAAAACGGTAAGGGGTGTTATTCTTTCTTATTCATGAAGAGAACTGTTGTTATTCCATTTATTATTATTCTGTTGGAACATCCTGTCTGTGTGTTTTACACCGGACCTGGTTCCGTCTTTATTATTATTCTGTTGGAATATCCTGTCTGTGCGTTTTACGCCGGACCTGGTTCCGTCTTTATTAGTATTCTGTTGGAATATCCTATCTGTGCGTTTTACGCCGGACCTGGTTCCATCTTTATTATTATTCTGTTGGAATATCATGTCTGTGCGTTTTACGACGGACCTGGTTCCATTAGTTATTATTCTGTTAGAATAACCTGTCTGTGCGGTCTATCGCATGCATGGTGATTTCTTTTGTTATTCCATTCTTTATTATACTAAGTTGGTTAAGTTTTGACTTCTATACTCCATGAAATTTGTGGAATATCCTTGATAATTACGTTTCATCCAGTATCTTTTCATGAAAATATTCTTCTAAGCATTCTTGAATTGTACTCCACAAAGCAGTATCATGTTGACAATTTGGACGTTGTTAATTCTTGGATAAATTAATTCTTGAACTTGTTTTATTGAATTCTTATATTATTGTCATCATCCTCATATTTATAAAATGTTGAAAGTCATCTGTGGCCTGTAGTGCATAGATGGACTTGGTATGATTATGACCAGGGATTATTCGGTATAATCATGACCGTAATGTTATAAATGATGTGGTAAAAGTCCTCATTGGCCCGTAATGCGTTGATGGACAGTTGTTGGCATGATCATGACCATTAATGAATACACGAATATCCTTGGCCGTAGTGCAGGGGTGATTCGATGATGTGGATTATTTTATTAAGATGAGTCCCAGCGATCACAGTGTTGAAAAACCTTTTAAATCATAAAAGATAGTAGAGTTTATTTTCTACTTGACTCTTTTAATGGATTGCTTGTTTCATTGCAGTTAAACTTGATGTCTACTATATTTTATTAGTTTAACATTGTTGAAGGCTAATGATAATTTATTTTACATTATCTTAGTCATAATATTTCTTACTGGGCTAGTTGAGCTCACCCTTTCTTTCACTGTTCTCTTCAGGAAATGAGAACGTAGCTGGGGCAAGTCGGGGAACGGAGTGATGGTTCGAATGATAGTATTAGTTAGTAGTCCTCACTATTCTATGTAATAGTGTGTTAATAAATGTAATGAGGACTCCTTTTGAGTATGAATACTCTTTAGAAGATAATATTTGTATTCAAACTCGCAGTATATGTTTTGTCGTATTGTACACGACAGTTGTATTAGTAAGTTGTATTTGTATTCTGTACTTTGTATCTGACGACCCAAGATGGGTGATGTATACCTAATTTTGGGGGCGTCACACTTCTGCTCCTGAGTTAAGGACTTTTTTGAGAATTTTCCCCTTCTTTTGTAGGGGCAAGCTAAAGTTGCCATGATTTCTTTCAGGAGTTCTCCCCTTTCTTTTGATGAGAGGCTTGATCCCGCGTTAAGCTCCTTCCATTTCTTGGAATCACTACAAGAAAAGGGTTTATCTCCGACGAAAATAACTCCGACGGAATACATTCAGTCGATCTTATAGTGTTCCCGACAGAATATTCTGTCGAACCTAATTCGGTCAGAAATAACATAAATACGACCGAATTTGGTCAAAAATATGTCTGAGTAAAGGCGCCAAAAAAGCCCGCCAGCGCGAATTGTTATCTCGACAGAATATTAGTAACTTCGACAAAATGTTCGTCGACTTTAACTTATCCTCGACCGATATAATGTCGACGGAATTCCGTCGAAATTGTTAAATAAAAACAGATTTGCATATTCATTTCAGTCGCTACTCTCTGTCTCTCTATCTCTCTCTCTCTCTTAGACGACTTCTCGCCTTCTCAGCCGACCCATCTCTACCTTGCCACCACACATTAGCCGGCGACCACCACACCCCAACACATCGCCACCACCACTCTCTCATCTCTCGTCACTCTGGTCGACCACCACCTGAGCCACCTCCGACCTCCACCTGCGCCACCTCAGACCACCACCGGTACCTGCGCCACCTCCATTTCAGAACCTGCGACCACCATCTCCGAGCACCAGCCTTTTACATTTCAGAACTATTTCTCATTAAGGTTGGGTTTAATTTATATTTTAATTTTTGAATTTTAATTGTGTTGTATATGTGTAATTTTAGCTACTGAGTTGGGAAATTAATGGAAATTAGTATAAATGCTTCGTAAATTAGCTACTGATTGTGCTGTATTGTGGCTACTGATTTATGTTTTCATGTATTCATGTATTAATAAAATTGGCTACTGATCATTTGCGTAATGGAAAAATTGTGTACTGATTTTAGGTTTTGGAAATTTTGGGTACTGATATGCTTAATTGACCCAGTATTTTGGGTATTCATGAAATTGACTACTCATTCATATGCTTAATTGACTCAATTAGGACTGATTTTGGGACTACCTTTGGTATATTTTTTATTCTCGACGGAATTCTCGACGGAATTTTTATCAGAATTCTTCAATTACAATATATGTGGGTCTTGCTTTATTTTCTTTATGGATTTTAATTAGTTTCTAATATTAAAATATACTAAGTAACATTTACTTATTTTAAAATAAAATAAAATAAAATAAAAAATATGATATAATATAATACAAATTAAATTTAAATTAATTAAATTTAATTAATTTAAGATAATAAAATTTAAATAAATTAAATATTATAATATAATACAAAAATACAAATAAATTAAATTAAATAATTTAAAATAAAATAAAATAAAAATATGATTTAATTTAAGATAATAGAAATTAAATTAAATTAAATTTAAAAAAATTGACTTAATTTAATTTAAAATAATATAATACAAAATAAATATAATTAAACTGAGTAGCACTTACTTAGTTAAATAAAATTAAAATTAAATAAAATTAAATAAAATAAAATAAAAATATGATTTAATTTAAGATAATACAAATTAAAGTAAATAAAATTTAATTCAAAAAAAATTGACTTAATTTAATTTAATATAATATAATACAAAATAAATATAATTAAATTGAGTAGCATTTACTTAGTTAAATAAAATCAAAATTAAATAAAATACAATTAAATACAATTAAATACAATTAGAAGCACGTTCGACATTCACTCATTAGGAGTGAATGTCGAATAGTTCCCAGTTTGGGACTATTATTGGATGTTATGTCTCTCACTTAGGTCGGTGCCAATGCACATGGTGCGTTTTTATAAGTTTTGAGGAACTTTCAGCTGGTGTCTCTACATGTTCTCCGAATGCATACTTAGACTAAGTTTTCTTGGTCTATTTCGTGTACTTGGAGACTATGGGGAGGTACTGCTGAAAATTTCTGAAAATAGTAGGAACGTGCTTAAGATTGGCACTAGTGATGAGACGCATCCAGGAACGGGATAGAAGCCTAACCCCTATGGAGTGGAGATATAAACTAGGTAAACTAAATTTCATGCTTGGACCACATTCATGATTATTCTTGATCTAATTGGGTATTTTCTTCAATTAAAGATGGATGCCGATCGAAGTTGGATGTACCGTAGGATAAAGATTGATGGGATGGGATTAGTTGATGCGTACCGTGACGGGGTGTCTAATTTTATGAACAAAGCAATAGAACATGCTGATGATCTGAACGGAAAGATGAGATGCCCGTGTCTCAAGTGTAAGAACATGATATGGAAGACTGCCGATGAAGTGAAATTTGACTTGTATTCACGTGGGTTTGTGGATGGGTATTCGGTATGGATTCATCACGGGGAATCAGTTGAGTTTAGAGAACTGTCAGACAGTACTATAGACCAGTCAGATAACTATGACGTCGTGGAGATGTTGGTAGATGCGTATGGCCCTATGAATATTGATTGGGCTGAAAATGAGCATGCGTCAAGCAGTGCTGATCAACAAAAGCCAAATGATTCAGCAGCTGCCTTCTACAAGATGCTATTTGAATCAGGGACCCCATTGTATCCTGAACACGATAAGCACACCGGGCTTTCTGCAGTGACGAAGCTTTTACACTACAAAAATGAGCATGACTGCAGTGAGAGAGGATTCAATGATTTGCTTGCTATTTTCAGGGAGTTCTTACCTAAGGATAATACCTTGCCCGCGAGTTACTATGAAGTTAAGAAGATGGTTAAGGGGTTGAATCTTGGGTATGAGAAGATCGATGCTTGTGAGCAGGACTGTATGTTATACTATGGGGAGGACAAAGATAAGGTGCAGTGTGATATATGCAATTTGCCTCGGTACAAAATCACAAAACGTGGGGGGAAGGAGAAGCATCTTCCGAAGAAGATATTACGGTACTTTCCTCTTGCGCCGAGGTTGCAGCGTCTATTCATGTCTTCGCATACTGCACCCAGTATGCGTTGGCATAGGACAAGGGACGTCGTCCCTGGCCAGCTTACTCACCCAGCAGATGGAGATGAGTGGAAGAATTTTGATACTAATTTTTCACAATTTACCGACGATGTTAGGAATGTCAGGCTTGGCATGGCTACCGATGGATTTTGTCCGTTTAATAATTTTAGTCAGCCATATTCTGTTTGGCCAGTGATTATGGTATCTTACAATCTTCCACCATCAATGTGCATGAGGGATCCGTATCTTTTCTTGACTTTACTAATACCGGGGGATAAGAGTCCTACAAAAGACATCAACGTGTACCTTAGACCGTTAGTCGATGAACTTAAGATGTTGTGGGAAACAGGGGTTTAGACTTTTGATAAATCTGTCGGACGGAATTTTTTGATGAAGGCAGCCTTGTTGTGGACTATCACTGACTTTCTGGCACTTGGGATGGTCAGTGGTTGGTCGACCCATGGTAAATTGTCATGTCCAGTCTGTATGGGGGATGTGTAGGGCACACAACTGCGTTATGGGCGAAAAACTAGTTTCTTTGGAACTGCTCGAAGATTCTTGCCTGTTGAGCACAGTTATAGAAAGATGTCTACACAGTTCAATAGAAAAACAGAAAAGAAGGGGGTTGTTGGTCGCTTGTCGGGCAGCGATGTATTGAGATGGCTAAATGATTTGACATTTCCACCTCCTGGGAAGGAGCATGGTAAGTTAAGAGCAATAGGGTACGGTAAAGCTCATAATTGGACACACTCGCCCATTTGGTTTGAGTTGCCATACTGGGGTACACTAGCACTTCGTCATTGCATAGATGTCATGCATACGAAAAAAAATGTGTTCGAGAACTTGTTTTACAACGTGCTAGATACGAGTGGTAAAACAAAAGACAATGATAAATCACGTAAAGACTTGGAGAAAATGAACATCAAGCGGGAATTGTGGCTTCGTCCTAACAACTCAAAACCAAAAGCTCCATTTTGTCTTACCAAGCAACAGGTTGAAAACATTTGCAAGTGGCTTAGTGCATTGAAGCTACCAGATGGTTATGCTTCTAACATCTCTCGATGTACTAAGGTTGAGCAGTTAAAAATTACCAAATTGAAGAGTCATGACTGTCATGTATTCATGCAAAAGTTGATTCCAATTGCCTTTTGTGAAGTATTTCCGAGGAATATTAATGATGCATTTACCGCACTTTCAAAATTTTTTCGGGATATTTGCTCTACTGTTATAAGGTACAGTGATGTGGAGCAGATGGAGAAAAATATAGTGTTGACAATGTGTAAGCTCGAAATGATCTTACCTCCAGGGTTCTTTGACTCGATGGAGCATTTGCCTATTCATCTGCCATATGAACTTAAGCTTGGAGGACTGGTGTAATATCGATGGATGTATCCTTTTGAGAGGTAATATCACCTACATTGGGTTATAATCATCACCTGAATATTGTTTTAGCCGATATATTGTCTTATTTCAGGTATATGTGATGAGTGAGTTTTATACACATGAATTGGATACATTCGGGCTTAATTTATTGTTGTTCTCAAGTCTTTTAGGATGTTTTTATGTGTTTGTGTCTATTCATGCATGTTTTATATTGTTTTGTAGGAATTGGGACAAAAGTTACATGGATCGACGTTCGGGGTGGATAGATGCACGTTTTCGGCTTGCTATTTACACAGCAGTCACTTCAGAGCCAATTTTACTATAGTTTCTGACCTTATTTCGAAAAACTTCAAGAACGAAAGTTGTAGATCTACTTCTCCTCTTTCCGGAACATCTTGAATCATCAAAATCGGAGTTCGTATAAAGAAGTTATGGCTATTTTCCCAAAGGACGTCGGAGCAGAAAATGTCAGAAAATGTTCTAGCGTCGGGGCGCCCATTTGTAGTTCATTTCCAGCGCCGGGGCGCTGGGGGGCAGAATCCCAGCGCCGTGCCCAGCGCCGGGGCGCTGGGGAAGTCAGTGGAAAGGCTTGGACGCGTTTTGGGGCGAATTTTGACATCTTTTTGACTCCAAATTAGATTGGATTTGTTCCTAACCTAAAAATTAGACTTGTAACCTATAAATATATAATGTAAGACATAAAATAAGGGGGGATTACATAGATTAGACTAGATAAAATACTCTATTAGATTAGAATCTAAACCCTAGTTCTTAATTAGCCATTAGAGATTGAAGCAACTTGGAGATCATTGAAGATCAAGAGCAGGAGCAAGAGGGGAGCATCAGATTTGCTGACAACAGATTCTATTCTCTTCTCTTATCATACTTTTATCTTTTAATGTCTATTCAATTGTGGATTCTTGGTTTTAATTCATTAATTATGAACTAACTCTTTTATTAAGATTTCAATTGAACCTTTTATGTCTATGAATTAGTTATTCGATTTATTCCAATTATTTATGTCAAAGTGAACTGTTTATCTTGTCTTGAGCTTATTGATTAATTATCTGATCAGTAATTACCTTGTTACTCTAGAAGGAATTGGGAAAGGAATTCTAGGGTTAGAACTGGGCATGATAACATGTGACTTAGTTATTTGCATGGTGAATAATTAGGTTTGTGAATAAAATGAAAATATCTGTTTACCGCATGTAACACATAAGGAATTGGGATTGAAAAGAGTTTAATTCAATTGTTTTGCATAGGAATATAGCAAGATTAATCTGGATTAAATAGAAGTCAATTGATCACTTGGAAAAGGACTTTTGGCATTTGAGAATTTCTATTAACAATTCAGTAGGCATAATAATTGGGATAGTTGGATAATTGATTTATAGTTTATAATTGGGGATATTGAAGTCTTAATCTTTATTTATTTGAATTAATTTTAGAGTAATCTAGATTTAATTGATTAATTTAGTTTTCTTAATTAGAAAAATCACAATTTATGGTTGTTTAAATAAAATTGATTTGGTTAAGAGTTAGTACTTGGTAATTTTTATTAAATAATTCCTCGTGGGAACGATACTTTTCTTATCACTTTATTACTTGTTGACCGTGTATACTTGCACGTATTCATTGATTGCGAAATCGATCAACAAGTTTTTGGCACCGCTGCCGGGGACTTAATTTAATAATTATTTACCAATATTAATTTCAATCAAATTAGTCTTAATTTAAACATTTCTATTTTTATTTTTAATTCTCTTCCTATATTTCTCTCTTTTTAGGTACCATGGATGACTTTGCGTATCAATGGTCATACACAAACATGACTCGACCAATGGAAACATGGAGTCCACCATCCACACAGCAAGTAGCAATGGTTTGTGATTATTGTGCTGGAAATTATATGAGTCATCAATGCTCCATCAGTTTCGAGCCGGTACAGTATAGTAGTGATTACCCCAATAATTATGTCTATCCCAACAACTATCATCAGGATTGGGGATATCACCCGGATTTTTCATGGAGTAACAATCAAGCTCAAGCACCTAGACAACAAAACGCATCCGAATTTCAAAATCAGACTCAACAACAACCAGAAAGGAAACCAGGTTGGGAGGAAGCCTTGGAAAAATTCATTAGAGCTACTGACAAAAAAATCGAGGCACAAGACAAGATATTGAGTCAAGTAGATATGAATGTGAAAATCCATGGTGTTTCATGGAGCCATACTAAACAAGATCAATTTTATGCTCCAAGTCCAACATACCCACCGAATTTCTCGTGTCCACCTCCACTACAACAGGAAGATCATTCAAATTTGGAGGAAGCCTTAGAAAAATTTATTAAAGCTTTTGAAAAAAGGAACGAGGAACAAGACAAAAAATTGAATCAAATAGAACTGAATATGAAAAGCCAAGGTGCGTCGATAAAGAATCTGGAAAATCAATTGGGGCAGATAGCACATGCGTTGAACAACCGTTCTCAATACACTTGGCTCTATGACATGGATTCCGAGACTGATGGAGAGCCCGAGCAAAATCTACAACTAGATGAGCCACAAGATGTTGAAAGAGAGGAAACAATTGGGAACCAAGAAAAGGAGATCGACGAAGATTTAACTTTGAATACCAACGAAGATGAGCCAATTTTGATAGTGTCTCATGTGCCTCCTCCACCAAAGTTCAATAATACGGGCAGTTTTGCAAAACCATACCCAATTGGCAGTCATGTCGTCGGCAAAGCTCTTTATGACATAAGAGCTAGTACAGTTGTGGAGTCATGGTGGGATGAAAAGGAGAAGATAGAGGAAGACTCCATTATGTTTATTAAGCTTCAATGCCCCAATCTAATCATAGACATAATGGAGAAAACACCTAGTTGTTGGACGTTCTTAATAGGGAACCTATCTACAAAGAGCATGCTAGGTGACTTCAATTCAAGGGTTTTTGCGAATGGGAACCTCCCAAAAGAGACATTGCTTCTGATGGATGGAGGGTTCCTCAATTTTCGTAGGGGAATTGGATAGAGAATTGAAGAAGTCAGGCTGAGACTATAAAACAAGCGTTTATTGGGAGGCAACCCAAGTTTAATTTTTATTTTTAGTTTTTATTAAGTTTTATATTAGTAGTTTTGAATTTTCATTTATTTAGGATTTAATAAAAGTGCTTATATCATGGTTTTACAGGTTATTCAAGTCAAATTCAAGTGTGGTGCCCAATTTATTCCATGTGCTTAGCCTATTCTCCAAACTTAGCGGACAAGGAGGAAGATTGCTATATTTTCAGGGAAGTCCTCTGCTTTAATTTTTTCTATTGTAGCCATTGAGGACAATGTCTAGTTTAAGTTTGGGGGCATTTTAGTGTCGTATTGCATATAGTTAGTTATTTACATTGTAGTTCGTTATATTTTCGGGTTATTTACATTTAGTTTTTGCATTCAGTTTTTTGTTTTAAAAAAAAAATTTAAAAATTGCAAAAATAGTAGTTAGTTTACTATGTTTGTTGCAGTTAGTTTATATTTGCATGATTCCAACTGTTAGATAGTAAAAGTCTATTTTGGCCAATGATGAGACTGGAGTTAAGTAGATAAGTATAGTATTGAATATTCAGGCTTTGATGTGATTTTTTGTTATGAATTGAATCTTTTCCTGTTTGAAACTGGTATAATTAAGGTTAGCACGTTAATAACAGCTGTGTTGACTGATTAAGTTTAAATTGATACATAATGAATTTCTTAAGGATAATACTAATGTGAAGGAATGAAAGACATGAATAGGCGGAGATGGCTAAATTTTGATAAAAACTTAAGTTTGGGGGGAAAATTTGGGATATATAAGCTTCGCTAAAAAAAAGAAAGAAAAAAAAATAAAAATTACCGTGGCTAGTTTTGTTTCGGGGCCTTTGTTACTTGAGTAAGTACGCCCGAAGGGGTATCTTAAAACCTAGCGCCCTAAGGTCTTATATGGTCTGGGAGTCGTTGGTCGAAAGCTCGCTAAGGGGTGACACTGTTAGCCTAATGGAATGAGACATTGCACAGTCATGGTTAAAAAAAACAATAAAACGGGAAAAGAGCAAAAAGCCCCCGTAATGAAAAGTAAAGCATAAGTATCCCGGATTGGACTCTTGAACTTGGTGGATGTTTAACTTTAGTTGGATCTAGCTTGTTCATGAATTTTGTGAGTTTTCACTGTATGATGCCTTTAAAGAGACCTATTATGTGTTAAATTTGATTTTATATTAGTTAACATTGTTTTGGAGCACACACGCACTATATCAGTGATAACAGTCTAAGATTTAATGAGTGATTGGAAAATTACTGATTTGTTTTAATATGATGTATTATCATGTTTACTTGATTTCTCTAAGGCCGGTTGAATAGACTTGTTTCTGTCATTACTGTTGGATTCGTAGGCATGTAGATTAGTTTCATTACATTGCATTGTATAACATTTTTGTGTTTTTGCTTGAGGACAAGCAAATGTTTAAGTTTGGGGGTATTTGATGAGTGAGTTTTATACACATGAATTGGATACATTCGGGCTTAATTTATTGTTGTTCTCAAGTCTTTTAGGATGTTTTTATGTGTTTGTGTCTATTCATGCATGTTTTATATTGTTTTGTAGGAATTGGGACAAAAGTTACATGGATCGACGTTCGGGGTGGCTAGATGCACGTTTTCGGCTTGCCATTTACACCGCAGTCACTTCAGAGCCAATTTTACTATATCTCCTGACCTTATTTCGAAAAACTTCAAGAACAAAAGTTGTAGATCTACTTCTCCTCTTTCCGGAACATCTTGAATCATCAAAATCGGAGTTCGTATGAAGAAGTTATGGCTATTTTCCCAAAGGACGTCGGAGTAGAAAATGTCAGAAAATGTTCTAGCGCCGGGGCGCCCATTTGTAGTTCATTTCCAGCGCCGGGGCGCTGGGGGGCAGAATCCCAGCGCCGTGCCCAGCGCCGGGGCGCTGGGGAAGTCAGTGAAAAGGCTTGGACGCGTTTTGGGGCGAATTTTGACATCTTTTTGACTCCAAATTGGATTGGGTTTGTTCCTAACCTAAAAATTAGACTTGTAACCTATAAATATATGATGTAAGACATAAAATAAGGGGGGGTTACATAGATTAGACTAGATTAAACACTCCATTAGATTAGAATCTAAACCCTAGTTCTTAATTAGCCATTAGAGATTGAAGCAACTTGGAGATCATTGAAGATCAAGAGCAGGAGCAAGAGGGGAGCATCAGATTTGCTGACAACAGATTCTATTCTCTTCTCTTATCATACTTTTATCTTTTAATGTCTATTCAATTGTGGATTCTTGGTTTCAATTTATTAATTATGAACTAACTCTTTTATTAAGATTTCAATTGAACCTTTTATGTCTATGAATTAGTTATTCGATTTATTCTAATTATTTATGTCAAAGTGAACTGTTTATCTTGTCTTGAGCTTATTGATTAATTATCTGATCAGTAATTACCTTGTTACTCTAGAAGGAATTGGAAAAGGAATTCTAGGGTTAGAACTGGGCATGATAACATGTGACTTAGTTATTTGCATGGTGAATAATTAGGTTTGTGAATAGAATGGAAATATCTGTTTACCGCATGTAACACATAAGGAATTGGGATTGAAAAGAGTTTAATTCAATTGTTTTGCATAGGAATATAGCAAGATTAATTTGGATTAAATAGAAGTCAATTGATCACTTGGAAAAGGACTTTTGGCATTTGAGAATTTCTATTAACAATTCAGTAGGCATAATAATTGGGATAGTTGGATAATTGATTTATAGTTTATAATTGGGGATATTGAAGTCTTAATCTTTATTTATTTGAATTAATTTTAGAGTAATCTAGATTTAATTGATTAATTTAGTTTTCTTAATTAGAAAAATCACAATTTATGGTTTTTTAAATAAAATTGATTTGGTTAAGAGTTAGTACTTGGTAATTTTTATTAAATAATTCCTCGTGGGAACGATACTTTTCTTATCACTTTATTACTTGTTGACCGTGTATACTTGCACGTATTCATTGATTGCGAAATCGATCAACAATATGCGTCGATTAAAACAGAAAGTTAAAAACAAAGCTCGTGTAGAGGGTTCTATAGCTGAACGTTATACAGAGGAAGAGCTTGTCAACTTCTACTCACTATACTTTGACGATGTAGTCTCAACGAAGCACAATCGTCGTAGTCGGAATGAGGTCGTCGTCGATCCCCAAACGCGTGCTGATGAGTTGGCTGTATTCACTTATCCGGAGCAGTGGGCCACGATACGCGACGAGATTATTCGGATGGTGGTTACCTTAGTCGAGGACGCATTTGGGCCGATGTTGAGTCAGCCCTCGACTGCTCAGGTATACTATTCGTTTTAAATTCAAATATATATTCTGCATGTAATTTAATTTTCATTTAGTTATCTTTAACTGAATCATATATATGGACTAATGAGTTGCATTATATTATATCAACAGGGTGACGAGTGGACTGACGAGCGGGATGACGATGGTGGCGATTTTCATACTCCAGAGCAGCGTCGACGCCCGCCCGATGATCCTCCTCATACCGGGGGCTCTACTAGCTAGTTTTACTTAGTTTACATTCGTTTAATTTATAGTTTACATTATTTTTGATGTATTAATGTAGTTTAAACCTTGGCATTTAGTTTAATTTAGCTTAATTAGATGTTTGATATACATTAGTTTAGATTAATGGGATGTTTTTGACCTTTTTACTTACCATTTAGTTGGTTTTTTACATATTGTCGGTCTTGATAATTGTAATTCGTGTTATTGGTTATATTATTTGCTTGTGTATGTGTACGTGATGTTGGAGGTTATATTGTTAGCTTGTGTATGGGTATGTGATGTTGGAATACAGGTACAGGTACAAGATGTGGGTTAAATCCCTGGATATTGCAAAAACAAATTAAATATTAAAAAAAATAGTCATTATTCTTGACGGAATATAACTATTCTCGACGGACTTCCGTCGAAAATAATAACTCCCCAATTTTTCCCTACTGCCACGTGTCATGCTTATCACCGACCGAATACTATCGACCGAATATTTTCAGTCGGACATATAGTAACCCCGACCGAATATTCAGTCGACAATAAGTCCGTCGATCTTAAGTATCTCCGACTGAAAGATCGACGAACTTAATTTCGACCTGCTTATATACGACCGAATTTCTGACCGAATATTCCGTCGAAAATATGGTTAACCTCGACGGAATATGCTTATTTCCAACCGAATATTCCGTCAAAAATAATCCTTTTTGTTGTAGTGAATTGGATAATGCCCCGGTCCTTTCGCAAGTTGATGCCGAGGATTTATATGAGAAACTCTTTGTTGATGAAGTCGCGAGTGAGTAATATCCTCACATGTGGATTATTCATTCTGAGAATAGTATGATTGAAAAAGACCAAATGATCATCCCGAATCTAGTGAGATGATGTGAGGGAATCTATGATGATGATGTACCATGTTGATGGTGATGATTGGTGCATTTTCCTGATTGATAAATGCCCCAGTGTTGAGTTGTTGCTATTTTCGAGATTGCCCCAATCTTGTTGTAAGGAACCCAATATCCGGTTGTCACCAATTTTGAAATTTCCCCAGTGTTGCTTGTGGTCTGGGATAGTTGCTTTGACAGTTGGGCTGATAAGATACTGAGATCGCAAGAGGCTTTTACCTCTGTACCAGATGGTGAACAGGTAGTGGATTTGGGTTTTGACGCCCTGACTTACTAGCGTAATTCATTTTGATGGTTTTCCCTTGATTTGATGAAGCCTCGTGATTGAGGGTGTCGGTTTCTTTGAAGGTCCTCGTTGCTGGTTGTCTTAGTGTATCGTTGTTTCTTCCTTTCTGGGATTTGTTCCAGATTTGATGGAATGACATTGAAGTGTTATTGGATCTTCTCCACATGGGTTGCTGACTTGGAGGGTTGTTCTTTTGAGGGTCCAACCGCACCACTGATGGATGCCTACGTACTCCCATTGATGAGGGGAGATCAGGTCTACGTAGTTCATGCTTGATAAGATAAAAGGTTTGAGAAGTGTTTGTTTGGGGGTTTTTGGGTTTTTTGCATAGTTTAACCGCACCATAAATGGTTGCCTACGTACTCCCATTGATGAAGGGAGATCAGGTCTTTCGTAGTTCAGGCCTTGGTTTGAAAAAGCTGAAAATATTTATTGGAGGTTGAGCTTGGTTGAAGGGGTTTGTCGATTTTTGTAGTGGTTAGACCGCACCGTACATGGCTGCCTACGTACTCCCATTGATGAGGGGAGATCAGGTCTGCGTAGTTCAAACTTTGATTTGAAAAGGTTCAAAGTGGTAAGTGGTGAGAAGAATGTAGAGATGTTTTTGTTTTTTTTTTTTTTTTTTTTTTTTTTTTTTTTGTTTTTTTTTTGTTTTTTTTCTTTATTTTTTTTCTTTTTTTTTCTTTACATGCATGGAAAATAAATGGCACACTGCGAAGAAAGTGATATCATCCCAATATCTCCTGGAACTCACAACTGTATCCTCTGGATCTGCATCTTCTTAGCTAGTTGAGGCATGATAGTCCAGTTGTCAGTGGTTATGTTGCCTTCAAGGCTCGCGATAGAGGTTACCTCTTGGTTCTGAATATCTTCACTTATGGCCATAACTTGATCGCTTCCTGATTCAATACATTCCTCAGGGACACTTGAATTGGACCCATCGCACAAAGGGATGAACTCTGGATTCTTCAATGGGTTGGCTTCCCCGACAATCTCACCACCTTTTTCTTCATCTGTTCCTTCGCCTTTTTCCTGGCTTTGAGATGACTCGACCATGAAATCTCCCTCGAACTGTTGTTGCATTTCTCGCAAGGAACTTTCCTTTTTGGCTTTTTCTTCTTTGGCAAGGATTAGTATTTCCTCCTCATCATTCAAAGGGATGAAATCAGGAACGTGGTTGATATCTTTGGACCACAGGACGTTTGATGTTGGCGAAGGAATCTCCTTTGGGGATGCCTTTGTCTCCTCTGTCATTACTTGTATTAGGATCAGTCCACCTTGTGTTCTGGCAGAATTGTCGCTCATAGCCTTCACCTCATTTGAATTGCATGTCTCGAATGAACATCTTAAGCTTTTTATTTCCTTTTCGCCTTTTTTGGTCATGGAAAATTCTATCTCCAGCTCTCCATTTTCAATGAGATCCTGGATTTTATGTCACAAAGACCAGCATTCTTCAGTCGTATGTCCAAGTGAGTTAGAATGGTAGAGACATATCTTGGTGGAATCATAACTCTTTATCTTGGGATTTATAGGAGGCAGCAACTCAGTAATCCTTCCTTCGCTTATCAGAAAGTGTAGCATTTCTTCATTTGATTTGCTCAGAGGGGTGAATTTCTGGGCTCTTTGGGAGGTTGTTTGATCTTTCTTCTTTGGGAAATCGCATTCCCCTAAGCAATTTGTTCGCTGGCGAGATCTTCTAGCAATTTTATCGTCCCCCTTTTCTTGGCCTTCTGATAGTTGAGTGAAAAACTGCCTCGTATCCTGATGTTGGCGCACTATCAGCTTAGCTAACAGATTTACTTGGTTCTAGATCATCTCTAATTTTTGCATTACTATCATACCCTCCTCCGAGTTTTCCCACTTTAGAACATTTGTTAGGTGCCTTTGGGGGTATTCCTCAATCCTTCGTATGCACTTACGAATTGAATATATTTCAGCGCTTCCTGACCCGATCATGTTTACTTCCCCCGTATCATGCTGCAACGGAAAGTTGGTGTTGACATTTTGTTGATCAGGTTGTTGGACCACAATACTGCCACTTTCGATCAGATTTTTAATTTTATGCTTTAAAGACCAACAATCTTGTGTATCGTGTCCTGGAGACCCTGAGTGGTAAGCACATCTTTGGCTTGGATTGTATCTTTTGTTCCCTGGTTCCAGAGGTGGGGCCAATTCGATAAATTTCTTGTGATCCATTAATATCACCAATACATTTTCAAGGGGCCAAGTGGAGTAAACACCCGATTTTCCGCTCTTTCAAATTTTCTTTTCCTGTCTGGGCATTGGTTTAATGCAACTTGTTGTTGAGATGGCAGATTGTCTTGCATTTTCCAAATGGGGGGACTATAGGTTGGTCTCCTAGCTTGCCCCTGTACAACAAGGGATACATCTTCAATGCCTTTATCGGGTACACCCTTGGGATCGCTCGCATACTTGTTAGTCTGTATATGCTTGGCGACTGCTTCCAAGGAAGTGAAATCTTTAATCTTACCTGCCTTCAAGCCCATCTCTGTCATTTTGCCGTGTTTGATCATTTTTGAGAATGGCTTTCCTATGCCCGCTAGGATCCTCTCATAGTAAGGAGCCTCTTGGATATAAATAAACGGCATTACCATCTCAGTTTCCATCATTGATGGAATGACTTGCGCTGCTAGATGTCTCCACCTTTGGGCATATTCTCGAAAAGATTCAGTACTTTTCTTTTTGACTTTAGTCACTTGGTATCGATCCGGTGCCATTTGTGACTGAAAACTATACTGATTTAAAAAGGCGTGGGCCAATTCTTCCCACGAAGCAAATATATATATAGACATGATCAACCACCACGAAGCACCTCCATGGGGGATCGAAAATATAAATATATAAAAGCGGTAAATATATATATATATATATATATATATATATAGAAACATGATCAACCACCACGAAGCACCTCCATGGGGGATCAGAAATGTAAATAAAGCTGTAAAAGCGATCAACCGCCATAAAGTAAACTCCATGCGGGACGAAATATAAAGAAAGCAGTAAAAACGGTCAACCACCACGAAGTGAACTCCAGACGGGACGAAATGTAAAGAAACCAGTAAAAACGGTCAACCGCCACGAAGTAAACTCCAGGCGGGACGAAATGTAAAGAAAGCAGTAAAAACGGTCAACCGCCACGAAGTAAACTCCAGGCGGGACGAAATGTAAAGAAACCAGTAAAAACGGTCAACCGCCACGAAGTAAACTCCAGGCGGGACGAAATGTAAAGAAAGCAGTAAAAACGGTCAACCGCCACGAAGTAAACTCCAGGCGGGACGAAATGTAAAGAAACCAGTAAAAACGGTCAACCACCACGAAGTAAACTCCAGGCGGGACGAAATGTCATATATATATATATATATATATATATATATATATATATATATATATATATATATATATATATATATATGAAAGCAAATAAACGCTCCGGACGTGAGTCTAGGCTCAATCGAGGCATAACTCGATAATGTAAGACCCCAACTTTTTTATAAATAAAATCAAATTTCCTCTAATTATTATTTTGAATAAAAAGCTGTTAATTTGATATAATGCTGTGGTTATGGGTGAAATGTGCAAATTTTGTAAAATAAGCAAGTGGTTATAAAATATTCATTGTTGTCGGGGAATATTCGCTTGGTCGTGGAATATTCTTGTTGTCGGGGAATATTCGTACGATGGCGCAGCCATTTGTGGACCCCACAACGGAATTATTATCGGAATGAGAAAACGACAGAAATATTTTTTTATGAAAATAGCGACGGAAGTTTTACCGTTAACTGTTGAACTACCCGGTAGTAAAAGTACAGTAATACGCGTGGTTGCGTAGTAGCACACGGTATTGATTATGGGTGCTTACGTGAGAAGTCACTCAGTTTTACTCAATAATTGTTACAGTAATTACTGTTCAATATTTTATTTTATTGATTCAATAATTGCTACGTTGATCTTTTATATTATTGTTGTTTCAATAATTGTCACTACACAATATTTTTCATTATCTGATCAATAATTCATATTATTTGAATAATATTATTAGATAGCATTATTGGCAATGTCTAGAAAGTTCTGTCTAAGGAGAAGTTTGGTCATCTAATTGCGCGCCAGTAAGGAGAAATTCTTATCGGAAAGCCCCCCCTCTTTCTTGGGAACGGCCTAGTTGTTATAATTGTGATTCTGTAATATTATTTGTGAATAATTAATTATTAATTTATATGATAAGGAAATATTTATTTTATGTGGATATATTTATTGTGGTTATAAATGAAGGAATTAATACTGTGGTGTTTTATCAGTATTTTTGGCGGAATAGAGGTGCTGAAAATCATCCGTATGTAGATTTCGAACATTTTCTATTTGGAATTTGAAAAAACTTAAAGCTACAAAGTTGTAGAGAATTAAATTTTCTATGAAAAGCACATGGGATTCGAATTTTTCTGATAAAAGAGATATTTTATATGAATTATTGAAGTTACTAATTATTTAAAATATTTTGAAAATTTCTAGAATTAGTAGACCCCACTTTTGGTTGGTGAGAAATTTGCTGAAATTTTATTTCAAAAGTGATGGGCGGGAATAGTAGCAGGTAAAGCCATCAGGTAGCAGGTTAAGTCTGCTTCGGCGTTCTAACATTTTCCTATAAATAGGGTGCTTAGTTAGAATTGAAAAGCACACCAGAAACAAGTTTTCTCTCTTTCTCTCTCTATATTATCGAGCGTATTTGTGTGAATATTTAGATACTTTGAGAGTTGCTATTCAGTACAAGTTCTTTCAGCACTATATCCGATATTCCAGTCAGAAGTACTGCTCTTTTGAGGTAAGGAGTATTATTTATTTCACATTCTGAAAAGATATTATTTTTCGTATTCGTATGAATATTATTTCTGTTCAATATTCATAAGAAATTTTATTTCGTTCAATATTCGCGAGAAATATTATATTTGTTTAATATTCGTAATGAATATTATTTTCGTTTAATATTCGTAAGGGATGTTATTTTCTTCGTAAATGATATTATTTTCTTCAATATCATTATGTTGAATTATTGATATGAGTTTTATTGTGGAATTTCTACCTTTTTGTGTCGAGATTACTATTCTCAAAGTTACTATTCACTGGGTACTATTCACTTGGTTACTATTCACCTGGGGTACTGTTCATGATAAAAATTGATTACTTTTTGGTCCAAATCATTTTTGATACAATATTATTCTTGAATTTTACTCCACAAAGCAGTATCATATTGATAATTTGGACGTTATTTATTTCTGGATAAATTAAATTATAAACCTTTAAAAATTTATTCTTGAACTTGTTTTATTGAATTCTTATATCATTGTCATCATCTTCATGTTTATATTCTGTTGAAAGTCATCTGTGGCCTGTAGTGCATAGATGGACTTGATATGATTATGACCAGGGATTATTCGGTATAATTATGACCGTAATGTTACAAATGATGTGGTAAAAGTCCTCATTGGTCCGTAGTGCATTGATGGACAGTTTTTGGTATGATTATGGCCATGAATTCTCTTCGGCCAAGGGTGCAAAGATGAATTATTTTATGGCATGATCATGACCGTTGATGAAAACACGATTATCCTTGGCCCGTAGTGCAGGGATGATTCGATGATGTTGATTATTTATTAAGCTGAGTCTCAGCGATAAAAGTGATGAAAAACCTTTTAAATCATAGAAGATGGTAGATATTATGCTCTACTTGACACTTCTAATGGATTGCTTATTCCGCTACAGTTGTTGATCTAAAACTTGTTGTCTATTATATTTTATCAATTGTTATACTGTTGAAGGCTAAGGATAATTAATTATGTATTGTCTTAGTCATAATATTTCTTACTGGGCTAGTTGAGCTCACCTTTTCTTTCACTGTTCTCTTCAGGAAATGAGAATATAGCTGGGGCTAGTCAGGGAATGGATTGACGGTCCAGATGGTTGCATTAGTAGTCCTTACTATTCTGTGAAATAGTGTGATAATAATTATAATAAGGACTTATTTTGAGTTTGAATACTGTCTAGAAGATAATATTTGTATTAAAACTCACAGCTCATGTTGTATATTTAAGTTTGTATTTAAGTTCTGTACCATGTATTTGACGACTCAGAATGGGTGATGTATACCTATTTTGGGGGCGTCACAAATAATGTTAGTCCATACATATATATATATATATATATATATATATATATATATATATATATATATATACAAAAGAAATAAAAGCTACGGACCGAAGTTCGGACAAACACACGCAACACGACTCTCAACGTGAAGAACGGTGTGTGCAAAGATGAAGAAAAAGGCTTTAAAGTGTGTAAGAAGGCTTACAGTGGAATGCCAAAAAAGACTTCTATAGCTTTAAGTGAATGAACACTCGGCTCACGTCGGTAGAAAAGTAGCTATATATGAGCTTACAAGTGTTTAAAATGAGAAAGCACTCAACTTATAGTGTGTACAGAGCAAATTAGACACGGCTTTTCTCTTGCAAATATGGTTCTTATGGGACTTCTATTGAAGCAATTTGAGTTGACATGTGTTGATTTGATTTGAGTTGAAATTGAGTTGGCAAAATAACTATTTTGCCCCTCCCGGGGTTATCTCTGGTTTTCGCGCAATTGTAGCAGTCTTTTCTTAGGATTATCTCTGAGGTTGACTTGATGTTGACTTTGACTGTCCTCAGGGTTATCTCTGAGGTTGGCTTGACCTCCTGGGGTTATCTCCAGACTTTGAACTTGATCCCCTGGCGTTATCTCTGAGGTTGAAACTGATTTTTTCGGGGTTATCTCCGGGGTTGGAAACTGATTTCCCAGGGTTATGTCCGGGGTTAAAAACTGGATCTCTCGGGGCTATCCCCAGGGTTGGAATTGATATTGTGGTCCTCCAGGGTCATCTGTGGAGTGTGAAACAGACGCTCTTGTCCTCCTGCATAGTTAGTAATAGGAAAAGAAAATTTCGAGTGTTTACAATCCCCCACCTCCAGCGAACTATAGGTAGCGAATTAAAAGCGAACCGACTATAGTGACGATTTTATCTGTTGCTATAGCATAAAAAGTCAATTTTTATGTTATAGCGACGGATAAAACCGTTATAGCCGGTTCATTTTTAATTTACTATCTATGATTCGTTGTTGAGAGTCGGACTATATATATGTTAAATAATTCAAAAGATTTTAGAAAAAAAAAGGTATAAAGAGGATAATTAGGTAGAATTTTTTGATCATGTTAATGATTAATTTTTGAGATACACACATAACTCAATGATAGTTGTTATGAAAAGTTGTGCGTCTCACATTGGTTACAGAAAAGATATAAGAGAAGTGTTAAATTTTAGACTTATTGACTTAAACTTTAGAAGTATTTAAGTTTTAACAAAAAGAATATATAAATTGAAGTATTTGCAGGTAGTATATATAAATCATTCCTCCTGTCTCATAAAAGATAAAATAAAATTATCTTATAACACATGTCTAACATTAAAAGAAAAATATTATATAATTTTTTTTATGTCCAAAATTTGACCTAACTTCTAACTAAATTTAACTATTGATGAGGTGTTTTTATCTGTGGCAATTGATTTTTTTTATGATTTATTACATATTAAATTATTTTAAATAAAGTGCAAACTAATTTAAAATAACTTAATAGTATAACTAGGCCCTTTAATTAATTAAAAATGACTTAAAAATGAAACATAACCACTTTATTTAATTAAAAAAATAATCTAATTTAGTTTAATTTACATTAAATAAACCATATAATATTGAACCTTCAACAAATTGACTTAAAAATGTAACTAGCCATTTTTTTAGTTAAAAATTAAATTAGAAAATAAAATTATTTTTTTAAGTCAACTTAAAAATATTTTATTTTTTAAAATAAATAAAATGACTAGTTTCATTTTAAATTAAATAAATTGATTAGTTATAAGTTTATGTTGTTTTTATTTAGTTAAAATTAACAAAATAATAAATAAATAAAAAGTTACAATTGTTATATGTAAAAAACATCTCATCAATAGTTAATTGTGGATAGAGTCGTTTTCAAAATTTGGCTATTGTTGTAACCTTTTTAAGACAGCATTGGTTTAATTGAAAAATATATATATAAATTTGATAGGGTGTTTTTGGAAGAAAAAGAAAACGACAAAAATTCATTGGTTTTTTAATTTTGAATTCGTTATAAATAAAATGAATTTTTTTATAAAAAAAATTGTATAAAACAATGTACTTAAAATACTTTTTATGACAAGGGTGGGTATCCTACAAGAAAATTACTCCATTATTGAGAGTACAGAGTGGGGGAAGGTGGGATAGCGGGACCTCAATAATGTTGACATGTCTTTACTTAATTCAACTTCCCATGCTACAGGAACTTGAAAGTAGTCTTTATTTGTTGGCACAAATCTACAAACTTTGTTAGATGTAATGAATGATTAATGTGACAACATTCCTTTCTCTCCTTCTGCACCCATAATATTGTCCTGTTCAATTTTAGAGTTTCATGTCCAAAATTTAGTCTTATAACTAATACAAATCCACACTTTGCGACGGGATTATTTATTTTATTAATAATAAATTTATACATATAATTAATAAATTAAAATATAATAAAAAGATAGTAGATTGTTGTGTGATTATCAAATTTTAATAGCATATGTTATATAGTGTTGCATTAAAATTTTATGCGCAAATACATATCCAAGTATATAATTAATCTTATCACTAAACCCTATAACATTACATAACAGTTGTGTGTGTGTATGTGTGTGTGTGTGTGTGTGTGTGTGTGTGTGTATATATATATATATATATATATATATATATATATATATATATATATATATATATATTAATGTCTTGATAAAAATGTTTATAATGTAACCAATATGATTAAAAATGGGTAACTCTTTCATTCTAAAGCACTAACAAATATTTAAAAAGTGTCATGCACAATGTCATCGAATTGTTATATTGATATGATTGCTAGTGGTATATTTGAAGTCTGTTACACATTACACAAACCTCACCAAGCCTCAAATATCTGACACATGTACTTGATGCATTTTGAAGATCCATGTCTCGTATGCGCTTACTTGCACCAAAATTCTAACATCCAAACAAAAGAAAAAACAGCGAAAGAATATCTCAGTTTCGGTCCTCAGACATGAAGGGAAAGCACATGTTACATGCGAAAATTGAAAAGCACGAGAATTAATAATTATGTTAGATCTTCATGTCAAACAAACACCATGTTCAAAAACATAGCAGTATAGCATCGTGTCATATATAACACAAAGTTATAGTTAAAGAACGAATGCATTGCCTCATTAGTTTTTTTGTCAATTTTTGACAATTATATAGGTACTCACAGTATTACAATAATGCTGAAAAAATATATTAATAATGATGAAAATGATTTACCGGATGCTAGTACTTAACAAATCATGCAAAGCCACAATCCATATAATAGAATGCAATAAATGAAGAAGTCATAAATATAAACACCGTGGGATATAATCCCCAAAATGAAGTTATAACCCCTCCCATTGAATACATTGTCCCATAATCTGAAAGTTTTCATATAACTCCTTTGCACTTTCAACAGTATTTAGAATTGTAGGGCGCAAAATTTTGTTGTGCTAAGCAGGATAAAATCCATGATGCACCTGAAATAATGCAAAAAGCATGACAACAAAAATTTAACTCTGCCAAGAACTGCATACACCAAATTCATTGTCACATTACCATTGAACCATAGGTACCAGGATTATCACATTTAAGCTTCTTCCGGTTTTGATCTTTTTAACAATCGTTGCAATCTTATAAATATTTACGACAGGAATCTGGACAATAGTGAGATATAAGAATTTAGACATACTTAATAGTTGATTTCAATATTGCCTAAACTATCAACCAAATAAATAATTATCTTTTCACAACTCTTTTATAGGAAATAGTATTGCCCGAGATAAAAAAAAATCTAACACTTAGCTAAAAATTCATGTATTTGTCGGATTAAAAACTAACAGAACATAAAGAAATTTAGCTCCTATATTAAATAAAAACGAAAAGAATTAGTGTAAAACACATACAAAATGGACTTCCATAGAATTTTAAATACTGTCATCCAAAAAATAAAAGACAAACATATTATACTCTTATTTAAAAGTTTTTCAATGGTTATACATGAATATATATACACAGACAAAAAAATGAATATACATAAACTCTACTCAGTACTTCTATTAACAAAATTTCGAGTTGAATGTATAATAAAAACTAAACAATTTTGTAAAGGGTAGTGTTGAGAGTTTGCCGGTTTATTTTTGTTTCTGCAACTGGAATTTGGCTCGATCGAGATAGCTTTGTAAATGCATATCATAGATTTACCTAAAAAGATTCAAATAGATTATAGTAAAAATTTTATGAGATATAATAATAAAATAATCAGGGTTTACACTAATAATGAGCAGCAAAAAGATAATAGCCAGAAACAGTCAAACCTTTCTATATTAAATTGTGAAAAAAAATTTGAAAAATTACTTTCTTTGTAGTATTGTATGATTGTCCATCTTTGTCACAAATTAGTATTTTTACTCCACTCTTGCTTGTAACTCTTGATACTGCTACATATTATGGCTAAAAATTGGACGTGACAGATACAGTCCAACATGTGAGAGAGATTGTCCCTGGCTCTTATTAATTGTCATGAAAAAGTAAACAACCAAAGAAAATTGTCTTTGTTGAAATTTTAAAGGTAATCTAATGTTTGACGGTGTTAAGACCAAGCGAAGTATAAAAATTTTATGTCCAAAATTGCTGACTGAAATTACTTTTGCTTCTATTAGATATTTTCCCAATTGAGTTACTATTAATCTCGTGACATTTCACAAACCAGATCACTGATCTATATTTCGGAGTAACATTACAGGAACCCCAATCTTCAACGTTATCTTGTGGTTTGACACTCCAGAAGATGTAATGCTATTCAAAAATTATAGGGTATAAATGCCTTCATAGCTGTTTGAGTTTTCATCAACCTTACATAGGACATCTTAGATATGATACTTCATCACCTAGCCATAAATACATCACATATTCGTTCACCTTATGTATAGCATCAAGTGTAGGAGCAAGGATGACTTGGTCTTGGAAATAAAAGTCATTCTCAAAATTTTCTAATAAATTAGGATATGTGATATCAACAATTGCTGCAAGGAGATTGATCGAATATTTGATAAGAAAATTAGGATAAATAACGGAGAGTAATGATAATAGCTCAGTAATGATAATATCATAAAATAGTGATTTTAGGATATAATAATTAAATTAGAAAATATAATATCAAAACAGTTTACATTACCAAAATAGTTTAGATTTGTAGTGATTTAGAAGATTATACATTTAAAATATTAATTTGAGATTAAAAAAAGTAGTGATTTTAGTAGATAATAATTAATTTAGTAATGATAATATTAGAACAGTTAACATTATTAGAACAGTTTAGATGTATAGTGATTTAAGGGATTATAAAATTAAAATAATAATGTAAGATTAAAAAGTAATGGTTTTAGAAGATAATAATTACGTTGTGATAATATAAAAATTATTTAGATTGAAAAAATAGTGATTTAGTGGATTATAAAATCAACATAGTAACTTATGATTTGTATTACTTGTTATTTTAATTTTATTTTAAATGTTTTAAATTGTATAATATTATTTTGTAATATAATTATAAATGGTATAATATTATGTTATAATATAATTAAATTAGTAATGATAATATCTGCACAGTTTAGATAAATAGTGATTTTATTATATATGTGTATTATAATATTATACCATATATGTATGATATAATGTATGGTATAATTATGAATGTTATAATATTAAAAAGTTATTATTTTAGGATATAATAATTATGTTTTAACATAATTAAATTAGTAACCGTTTAAAAAAGTAGTGAATTTTAGGGTTTATAAAATAAACATATTAGTGTAGAATTATATATATGTATGATAATGTATGATATAAGATTATAAATGGTATATAATACTGTAAAATTCTAAAAAACGGATTTATTGGGTTGTCACTGTTAGTAATGTTGGAATTTATATATATGCATGGTATAATATTATAAAAGGTATAATATTATAAAATTCAAAAATCAGTGTAATTATGTAACAGTTAACATTACCAAAACAGTTTAGATTTATAGTAATTTAGCAGATTATAAATTCAAAACATTAATTTGGGATTAAAAAAATAGTAATTTTAAGAGATAATAATTAAATTAGAAAGGATAATATCAAAAAAGTTGACATTATCAAAATAGTTTAGATTTGCAGTGATTTAGGGGATTATAAATTAAAAATATTAATTTGAAATTAAAAAATAGTGATTTTAGGATATAATAATTAAATTAAAAAGGATAATATCAGAACAGTTGACATTACCAAAACAGTTTAGATTTGTAGTGATTTAGTGGATTATAAATTCAAAATATTAATCTTTCAAAATTAATATGAAAATATAATGAAAAATCTGAACCTTAATGGCTCATAATATGTAATTATTTAATTGGTATATTAAAATAAATATGAAAATATTGAAATTTTAGTTGAGCCTAAGCTTACTTTCAAACTGCCCGAATCAATTTGCGATTGGTCTAATTAATTAATAGATCATATTTCATGATTTAAGAAGCGGTCAATGAAATGGTAATGATTTGTCTATCCGAGTTGTTAAAAGAGATTAATTTTTTATTCATTTCGTTCCATATTAAAAGTTCCTATTATTTAGTGAATTCTGTTTGAATCATTTCCTTAAGAACGATGACTTCTTTATTGGAATAAATCAATTTGTAATAAGTTGATTGAATGTTATATTCCATAAAAATTATAAAAAGTTATCGATTACTTTATTGATTGAATCCTTCAAGGATTTATTTTTTAAGTAGCATAATTCAATTGGATAAAAAAGTGTTGGTCGCGTAATTGGCACAAAGAATAAAATAATAAATATGAAAATATTTTAAAATGTTGATTTTTAATACTTCCAAAATAATTGATGGAGTTGGTTAGAAAATTAGTTTTTAAAAGATTTATTATCTTTCATATATCTAACCAATATTGTTTTCATAAATCTTGGAATGAGTTTTATATTATTTAAGTATTCCATAATTTTTTAATTAATTGAGTTTTCCATAAATTGATTTAGCAAATAAATTTTCATATATTTAGAATCAATTAGCGTAGTTCAAATAATTGGAAGAATTTTTAGAAGCTAATAGATTGAAATTTTAAAATGAATATGGAAATAATTTTTAATTGTATGGAACTATGAAAGTAATTAATTAATCATAGAATAAATTTATTAGGCACATGAAAAGTAGGTAAAATAAATAAAAGTCTAATATTTAAGGAAATTTACTTTTCAAATAATTAAAACTAATTTTTTATAAAAAACAAGTTGGCTCTATCGTGTTTAAATTGATCCAATCTGGTTGTTGCCTAAGAGAGTTATCTAATTAATGGATCCTAAAATAATGTGGTTGTTAATAATATACATAAAATAAGGTGATCAGTATATAATATCCTAAGTAATTGTCAAGGGTATTTTTGTCAAAGGCAATAAGAAACATTAATTAGGATGGACATGTGTTAAATTTATAGAAGGAAATGTGTCAATATATTGTGTTATGTACTGTGATTTAGTATATATAATAGATAATAGATATCTGCACTGTTTAGATAAGTAGTGATTTTATTATATATGTGTATTATAATATTATATCATATATGTATGATATAATGTATGGTATAATTATGAATGTTAAAATATTAGAAAAGTAATTATTTTAGGATATAATAATTATGTTTTAACATAATTAAATTAGTAACATTTTAGAAAAGTAGTGGATTTTAGGGTTTATAAAATAAACATATTAGTGCAGGATTATATATATGTATGATAATGTATGGTATAAGATTATAAATAGTATATAATACTGTAAAATTCTAAAAAATAGATTTATTGGGTTGTCACTGTTAGTAATGTTGGAACTTATATATATGCATGGTATAATATTATAAAAGGTATAATATTATAAAATTCAAAAATCAGTGTAATTATGTAACAGTTGACATTACCAAAACAGTTTAAATTTATAGTGATTTAGTAGATTATAAATTCAAAATATTAATTTGGGATTAAAAAAATAGTGATTTTAAGAGATAATAATTAAATTAGAAATGATAATATCAGAAAAGTTGGCATTATCAAAACAGTTTATATTTGCAGTGATTTAGGGGATTATAAAATAAAAATATTAATTTGGGATTAAAAATAGTAATTTTAGGATATAATAATTAAATTAAAAAGGATAATATCAGAACAGTTGACATTACCAAAATAGTTTAGATTTGTAGTGATTTAGTGGATTATAAATTCAAAATATTAATATTTCAAAATTAATATAAAAATATAATGAAAAATCTGAACCTTAATGGTTCATAATATGAAATTATTTAATTGGTATATTAAAATAAATATGAAAATATCAAAATTTTAATTGAGTCTAAGCTTACTTTCAAATTGCCCGATTCAATTTGTGATTGGTCTAATTAATTAATAGATCATATTTCATGATTTAAGAAGCGGTCAATGAAATGGTAATGAGTTCTCTATCCGAGTTGTTAAAAGAGATTAATTTTTTATTCATTTCGTTTCATATTAAAAGTTCCTATTATTTAATGAATTCTGTTTGAATCATTTTCTTAAGAACCATGACTTCTTTATTGGAATAAATCAATTTGTAATAAGTTGATTGAATGTTATATTCCATAAAAATTATAAAAAATTGTCGATTACTTTGTTGATTGAATCTTTCAAGGATTTATTTTTTAAGTAGTATAATTCAATTGGATGAAAAAGTGTTGGTCGCGTAATTGGCACAAAGAATAAAATAATAAATATGAAAATATTTTAAAATGTTAGTTTTTAGTACTTTCAATAATTGATGGAGTTGGTTAGAAAATAAGTTATATATGAAAGATTTATTATCTTTCATATATTATTTTCATAAATCTTGGGATGAGTTTTATATTATTTAAGTATTCCATAATTTATTAATTGATTGAGTTTTTCATAAATTGGTTAAGCAAATAAATTTTCATATATTTAGAATCAATTAGCATGGTTTAAATAATTGGAAGAATTTTTGGAAGCTAATAAATTAAAGTTTTAAAATGAATATGAATATAATTTTTAATTGCATGGAACTATGAAAGTAATTAATTAATCATAGAATAAATTTATTAGGCACGTGAAAAGTAGGTAAAATAAATAAAAGTCTAATATTTAAGAAAATTTACTTTTCAAATAATTAAAACTAATTTTTCATAAAAAACAAGTTGGCCCTATCGTGTTTAAATTGATCCAATCTAGTTGTTGCCTAAGAGAGTTATCTAATTAATGGATCATAAAATAATGTGGCTGTTGATAATATCCATAAAATAAGGTGATCAGTATATAATATCCTAAGTAATTGTCAAGGGTATTTTTGTCAAAGGCAATAAGAAATATTAATTAGGATGGACATGTGTTAAATTTATAGAAGGACATGTATCAATATATTATGTTATGTACTGTGATTTAGTATATATAATAGATAATAGATAATAGATCCCAACTGAAAAACCCTGTAACTATATAGCATACACTCATTAATGTTAGGGCTCGTTCGATAACCTTCTTTTTCTAATTTTTTGTTTTTATTTCTATTTTATTAACAATAACAGAATGATCAAGAGTTGGTCAAACGATGGATGTGCTGGCCAAGCATCCATGCCTTTGGGCATGAGTTCTACGTACTCCCCCTTCCCCCTTAATGGTTAAAAATTGATGCAACAGTTTGATAGTACCAAAAAAAAACCAGTAATAGAACACATTGTTTATTATTTACTGAAAAACTGGAAATAAAACCCTTTTTGGCAGTAAAAAAAATAAAAATATAAGAAATTTTTGCTTCTTTAATGTTGACAACAGATTGATCCATTATAACTTTAATGATACCCAAATATCAAATTTTATTAACAATAAAATTTAGAATCTTATTTTTAGATAAAATCGAATGAAACATATGATAACATAATTAAGGAGTATAAACATGAAAGTAAAAATAATTATTAAACGAACTTTAAATATTCAATACAACAAAAATCAAAGTCATTACAAGTAATAATAAAAATAATAATTATTATTATTTTGTAATTAGATATTTATTTGAAGCTTAAATTGGTAGGTGGAAAAAATGGGAGGAACAAATTAACTCTTAGCGTCCATATGAACAGTAATAACAATGGACTGTCACATCACATCTAGCATGTGAAGTTCATGTTTGTCGTTTTATGAGCATGAGAAAACAAAAGTAATTTGGAATGAAAAATTCAATGCATTGCAAATTTGCAACTTGTCGGTCTTTGTTATCTATAATTGTGGAACAGACTCACAGTTTCATGTTTTACTTGCCTCACACTTAGGTTTCTTAAAAATTAAAACATATGGATTAAAATGAGAAAATGAGAAAATGAGAAAATGAGAAAATGAGGGAGAAAAGTGAATAAATAAATAAAAGGGTAAAATAGAAAAAGTTTTAATATTCTGTTAACAACAAAATAATTACTAAAAATTTCTTGGACTATATATATATTAGTACCATGTGGCATGTGGCACATGCGTTACGTATGTAAATTATGTGGATAAAATAAAAAATTTATAAAAAGTAAATAACTAAATAGAAAGATAAAAAAAATCAATATAAAAAAGACAAAATATGAATTCCTCAGCTCTATTTATTGGTCTTAGCAAGATACGACTTATCTGAAATTAATATTTGAAATGCATAATTCATAAAAAGAAACCTTTTCAGTGAGATTATGTGGAAATTATCAATTCTTAGTCATTGAGATTCATGGTAATTCGGATTAATATTTAGGTATAAATATTACCTCCTTTTTCACCTTTCAAACAAATTGAAATGATTGAAGTTTTTCTATTTGGAATCGTGTTAGGTCTAATTCCTATTACTTTGGCTGGATTATTCGTAACTGCATATTTACAATACAGGCGTGGTGATCAGTTGGACCTTTGATTAATTAATATCTCTTTTTTTGATTGACCTCCTACTTTCGTTAATACAAAGGAGGTCAAATTTAGATTGCTATTCAAGTTAGTGAAGCTATTTCACGATCTAAGAATAAGAAGGATGAAATCACGCTCTGTAGGATTTGAACCTACGACATTGGGTTTTGGAGACCCACGTTCTACCGAACTGAACTAAGAGCGCTTTCTTATCAAAAAAGATAAGACTGTAAAGAAACCTTTTTAACCCCAATACATCTTTGAATGAAAGATTATATATGTCCAATTTGAATCGACCTCAATTAATCCCTCGTTACTGCTCAACGGAGAAGTAATAGGTAGGGATGACAGGATTTGAACCCGTGACATTTTGTACCCAAAATAAACGCGCTACCAAGCTGCGCTACATCCCTTCAATCGGTCTACAGTGTCATTGTAGAGAATTCCTATCTTGTTTTCCACATCTTTATTTCTTCTATTGATATATACAATTTATCTAGACATTTCGTCTTTTTGGTCTCATTTATTATATAATAATAGTAAAAGACTTATTTATATACATATGAAATACGGAACGGAACCCGCCGTAAAAATAAATGCGTATTTTCGGGAATGCTCGGGGACTTTTTTTATGTTGTTTTAAGAAAATCTTATTCACCGGATCGTTGTACATTAAAGAACATTTTCAGAAGCAAAAAAGGGTTCAGAAATTTGTTTATGCCAAAAACAGCCTAGGACTTTATATAAACTAGTTTAATTGGCATACACTCTGTGTTTAAAGTGAGAAGTGATCCTAAAAGAGGGGAGATGCGAGTTTAGAGCATTCACAACAGATTCTTCAATAGACTCTTTATCCCCACATTTGAAGAATATATCAATAAATCAATATCCAACAGTTTTTTTATCCTTATATAATTCTCTATTTTAATCCCTATATATGATTTGACTACTCAGGGTGATGGAATCAAAAGAGCGTTCCCTATTTATGTAAAATGACATTTCACACCCTATTTATTGCGATTTTTTGTTGGTTAAAAGATCTTATCTCACTTAATTGCTGATTTGGGTATGCTTATCAAATTCAATCATTTTTATTTTTTAAACAGAGGATCTAGAGAAGAGAGAGAATAAAAAAAATTAAAAATCAGTCAAATTTTGATTTTGATCATTTTTGTAAAAAATATTACTACTAATTATAAATTTTATTATTTTATAATTAAAATAATGTTGTTTTAATTCTCATAAACACATAATGATCGTTGCACATTTTGATTTCTAGCAATATTTATTTTTAAATTAAAATAATTGCAACTTTTAAATTCAAACAACAATTACTTTTAAATAAAAAATAGTTACAACATTCAAAGTATGATTTGACTGTTGAAACTTTCAAATTTTAACTTTTAAATTATAAATTTTAAATTTCAAAAATTAATATTTAAAAAATCAATATAAGGAACCTGTTGGGTACATAGTGAAAAAATTGAATACCTATTTTACAAAATGACCTAATAGCATTACAGAGTAGGAATAAAGATAAGAATACTGTTGTGAATGCTTTTACGAAGAGATTAATTTAAAGGGTAAAGATGGAAAACAAAAAAACTTCACTTTTGGTTTAACACAAAAACATCGGCCTCAAATCCCTCCAACTATATAATATTAAATGATAGATTATGATAGATAGATAGATAAGAGATGAGATAATAGGTTAGTTAGTATGACACATGTACATGTACATTAAAAGTAAGAAGGTGTGATCCTAAAATAAAGGAGATGAGATAATAGGAGAGGTAAAAAAAATTAATTGAAAAATATGGAAGTTCTTTGATTCGAGTGTTATTACTCAATTTATTATAATTATCAATTCATTATAATTATGAGATTGAGAGTTTGAGCCTTGGCACGTTAAGGTGAGATGTGTAAATGTGTTAAATTAGTAAAAAATAATAATTAAAAATAGTAAAAAATCAACCTAGGGAAAGTTTGAAGAGTAAAATAGAAAAATAAAAAGGTTTTGTAATATTTTTTAACATCGAAATAACTGTCAAATTTCTCTTTCATTTTATAATATAGATAAATAATAGTATATGTTGGGGTGCGATTATTTGAATTTATTTGGACAGTGGGAGAGTCCTTATTAAAGTAAGATTGTGTTTCCTTATTTTGAGATAAAGAGATTTAATTTGAAAAGGAATCTATCCGCCATTAATTACAGTTATAAAGTTATTCTACAAAGGACTTTACTTTGATTGGATTACAAATGACTTCTACTCCTGTTGGATTACAAATGACTTCTACCCCTGATTAGATTCTAGTAGGCATACAACTATAAATATAGCAATGAGCAATGGTTTAGAAAAGAATAGACAAGACATAATAGCATATTACACAAATTAATATTTTGTACTCTCCATATTATTATAGTGGATTTCTTTTTTCGTGATTTTTTTTTAATTGAGTTTTCACGTAAATTTTTGTGTTCATATTTTATATCTCTTTATAGTTTGATTTCACAACAATACAATCAACCGTTAGCTCGATTTTAGCTTGCTATTTTGGTGATTTCGTCAGGCGTACAAAATTTGGTTCTTTATATCTTCGGTTGTAATAAAGTTGGTTCGGTGGGTATAAGGTTGGTTTTTATATTTTTGGTTGTGATAAGGTTGGTTCGGTGGGTATAAAGTTGGTTCTTATATTTTTGGTTGTGATAAAGGTTGGTTCGGTGGGTATAAAGTTAGTTCTTTACATTTTTGGTAGTGATAAAGTTGGTTCGATTGTGATAAGGTGTGTTATTTACATGATCAAGTTGGTTTGGTTGTGAGTGTGATAGTTCGACTTCGGCAGATATGAATTTTCGGTTGATATAAATTTATATACTCCCTTATTTTAAGTTCTTTATAAATAATTTATAAGAGACTGGGGGCAATGTTGTGGTGTGATTTATTTAGACAGTGGGAGAGTCTTCAGGTGGACAGTGGGAGAGTCTTCAGGTGATTTTACAAAGGACTTCTACTCCTGATTGGATTATAAAGGACTTCTACTCTTGATTAAATTCTGGTGGACAGGTGGACATGACAACTATAAATATATCAATAAACATGAGTTTAGAGGATACAAGACACAATAGCATATTACACAAATTAACATTTTGTACTCTCCATATTATTATAGTGCATTTCTCTCTCTCCGTGATTTTTTTTCAATTGGGTTTCTATGTAAATTCTTGTGTTTATATTTTATCTATTTATTTATGTTTATGTGAGTGTATTTCGTGAGTTTGATTTCACAACAATACAATAAACTATTGTTTTGATAATTTTGTCAAACGTACAAAATTTAACGTTAACAGTATATATGATATACGTACGTATTTTTAAAACTGAGAAAATGTGATCCTAGAATATACCTTAACAAATATGATGATGAAGGGGAGAAAGTTGATAAAATGAATAAGAGACCAATGTTGAGAAGTTTATAGATAAAATAATAAGGGTCTAATACTTTGGTGGCACTAAAAATAATTATCAAATTTATCTCCCGCTATATAATATAGATGAATAGATAAATTTTAGTAGAAAAGAGGTGCTCAGAATTTTATAATATATAGTTATAAAATAGGGTGGTTAAGACCTCATTTCGTTTTAAAATTAGACATACATTGTAAAATGTTCACAAATATAGACTTAGGTGCTGTTTATTTACATCTGATTGTTTCTTAATGGACTGTTTCTTATTCGTTAAGAGACATGATGCTGTTTGTTTTGTTTTTTGTTACCTCTGAATGTCTCTTAATCGATAAGACAGAAAATAAAATCTTAATAATTAAGAGGTACCTCTTAATGAAATTTTTTTGATAAATTTTTTTTATATAAATATATTCAACAATATTATGCACTCATTTTTATTAAATTGAATATTTAAAATTATTAAATAAAATTTTACCCTTTAAAATGGTAAAATAGTGTCATTAAGAGACAACTTACTTTTTTGTTATCAAATAATTTTTTAGATTCAGGCCTCATAACCATTCAGATGATCTAATTTATTAAGACATCATAATCATTCAGATCTTAATTCTCAGATTTATCAAACACAACCTTAGTATTAGTTAGGAATGCATTTGTGATGATTTGATATTAAAATTAATGGTAAAAATTTAATGATAAATTTAGAATATTATGACACTATAGTTCTAAAATGATAAAGTATCTCTAATTTTAAAACCAATTAAAAAAATATATCTGTAATTTATAACTGATGAATTATTTTTTTATATTAAAAACTGCTGAACTCTCAAACACATAACTTTTGATAGAAATCCACTTATACCTATCAGGAAATTATAGAACATAGACTTTTCTTTCAAAGCTATATAGGGTAGGGGACCCCAAGAGGATGAAAATGTTGAAACTAATTGAAAAGGATGTGAAAACACACAGTACTATGTGAAAGAGGGAAGACAAATTGACAACAATTTCCTTGTATTTTGTATATACTTGGGTGTCAATTTGAAGAGCCGTGAGATAGTTTGAAACATTTTTGTTGAATATTTATATGAGTAGCAATGATATGATAATATAATTGTGATGATAAAATTAAGAATATTGTGATATTTGTTATTATTGTTAAAAAAAAATTGCATACAAAAAAATAATTAAAGATCAAAAGTAATAATTTAAAGGTAAAATTTATTTTTTTTAAAAAAAATAGAGATTGGAGTTTATTTATAAGCAAAGTCATTTTGTCTCTTCTCATAAATTGGAGAAAATAATTTAAATTAACATTTTTTTAAAAAGAAATTTATTCCAATCAAGCGAATATTTGAGCTTGTTCTCACAAGGCTCTAATTATTTAGGCCATATCAGCATTATAATTGAGAGACACCCATCCAATATAAGTTAGTTCTTGGATAGGATAGGAACCAATAAAGTATTTGGCACAATAAATTTTGTCAAAGATTATGGTAGAAAAAGGCGTTAAACTATTGTGAAGCAATAAAAAATATATATAATTTTTTTTATTAAAATTGTTAAATTTTGAATAATTTATAAATAAAAAAATAAATTTGACAACTATGCTATTAAATATTTACATGTTCATTTCACTCTTTGAACAATACATGGACTTTCATCAACTTTCTATAGCATTTCATACTTTAAGAAAAAAGATACTACTCCCTCCGTCCTATGATAAAAGTCTTTATTACGATTTTAGGTAGTTCAATGTTAAATATTCATTTTCTTTTAATAACCAAATTTTTACATATATATTCCTATTGAATAATGCTAGAGACACAATCTATTTTACAAATATTTTACAAACTGCTGATGTGTCATACTCCACCTCAACATATTGTGTGGGGCCAAAGATTACATTGAAATAATTTGTTGATCAATACACTGAGGTGGAGTATGCCACATCAGCAGTTTATAAAATGTTTGTAAACTAGTTGGTGTATGTAGTGTAAGACCCCGAATTTTATGAAATAAAAGTATTCAATTTTTCTTATAATTACTATTCAGTAAATGGTTAAATTGATAAATGTTAAAGTTAAGGGTGATATATGATTTTTTTTCAAAATACACAAGTTGTTATCAAATAATCATTGTTGTCGTGAAATATTCGTTTGGTCGTGGAATATTCTTTCTGTCGGGGAATATTCGTACGACGGCGCAGCCATTTGTGGGCCCCATAACAGAATAACTGTCGGATGAAGAAAACGACAAATTTGAGTTTTTACAAATAACGACGTAGTTGTTACCGTTAACACTGTTGGAATACCCGGTGGTTAAAATACAGTAATACGCGTTATTGCACAGTAGCACACGGTATTGCACCAATTATTGATTCTTACGTAAGAAGGCACTACTCAATAATTGTTACAGTAGTTATTATTCAATATTTTATTTTATTGATTCAATAATTGCTGCGTTGATATTTTATATTATTGATTGTTTCAATAATTGTTGCTGCACAGTATTTTCCTTTATCAGATCAATAATTCATATTATTTGAATAATATTATTAGATAACATTATTGGCAATGTCTAGAAAGTTCTGTCTAAGGAGAGGTTTGGTCATCTAATTGCGCGTCAGTAAGGAAAAATCCTTATTGGAAAGCCCCCTCTTTCCTGGGAACGGCCTGGTTGTCATAAATGTGATTCTGTAATATTATTTGTGAATAATTAATTATTGATTCATATGATAAGAAAATATTTATTTTATGTGGATATAAATGAGGGATATATTTTTGTGGTTAAAAAATGAAGGAGTTAATGTTGAGATTTTTATCCGTATTTTTGTCGGAATGGAGGTATTAAAAATCAGGGTTTTTGAGATATTTTGCGGGGGTTATAATTTTTAATCCGACCGTTGGATCGTGGTAATTTTTGGATATGTTATACATATATAAGTTGAGTATATGCCCACAAATTTTGAACCGTTAAAAATGAACGTATGATTTATTATGAATTTTACGAGATGACTGATTCAGAAATTGTTGAATTTTCGGAGTTTATCATTTTGGTGGAAAATTCTAGAATTGGTGGGCCCCACTTGTGGTTGGTGAAGAAATGTGCTGAATTATATTTCAAATGTGGTGGGTGGGAATAGTAGCAGGTAAAGCCATCAGGTTGCAGGTCAAACCTACCAAAATTTTCCTATAAATAGAGGGCTAAGTTAAAATTGAAAATCACACCAGAAACATAAGCTTTCTCTCTTTCTCTCTCTAGATTATTGAGTGTATTTTGTGAGTATTTAGATACTTGGTGAGTTTCTATTCATCAGTGCAAGTTTCCTTCAGCCTTATACCGATCAGAAGTACTGCTCTTTTGAGGTAAGGGATAGTAAGGGATTTTAAGGGTTGTTATGTTTTTCAGTTTCGTAATTTTTCTGAACTTCAAAAATTCTGGAAAAATTTAAATGATATTTTGATGCGTTTTATTGATTGTGTCCAAAAATGGTGATTTTTGGATGTATAGATTGAGAGTTATGAATTTTATGAGAAAAGACTATTTTAAAAGTAAATGCTTATAATTCCTTGTGGTTAACTCCAAAATTGATGAAATTTTTATTGGGAGTACATGTATATGATAGAAGTATACTCTGTAAATTTCAGAATTTTTGGACAAAAGTACAATTTTTGATAAATGTCTAAATATTCGGTGGTTTTGGCCATATGAAAAATAGTAAATGAGTTTTAAAAATTCTGAGAAAAATATATGTTCACTATGGGACTATATTATGCTAAATTTCAGAAAAGAAATATTTTTGGAACTGATTTGGTATTTTTCATGAAAATAGTCTAGTTATGAGTAAATGAATTAAATATGTTTTGTGAAGAAAGAAAATTGGAAAATAGGATTTTATGGCTTGAGAATCCTATATGAGGTATATGCAGATTTTTGATGAGGATTTTGGTTATTGATGATGAAATTGTAAGAGTTGGCATTTTATGATGATTAAATGCATTAATTAGTAAAGTGTAAACAATTAAAATAAATTGTTTATAAATTTAAGTAATGTTATTCTTTCAATATCATTATACCGAAATATTGGTATAGATTTTATTGTGGAATTTCTATCTTTTGTGTCGAGGTTACTATTCATGAGTTACTATTCACGATTTACTATTCATGAGTTACGAATATTACTCTTGAGATTAAAACTATATGTTGATCATATTATTTTTATCATCATATATAACATTTTTATAACCCTGATGTTGAAATTCTCTTTCACTGGAGTGTAAAGATAGGTAGATTATTGGTATGATCATGACTAGGGTTCTCTTTGGCCTGTAGTGCAAAGTTGAATTGTGACTGGTATGATCATGACCATTGAATTTATAATTGAATATCTTAAGCTTAAGTGCAAAGGTGAATTGATCAACATGGTTATAATTATTGTTTATATAAATTCTGAATTGATTATATATTTCTTTGAGATATGAATATATTTGGCCTGTAGTGCAAATATGAATTGTTGATGAATATCTTTGGCATGTAGTGCAAAGATGGCCTGTTGATGAATATCTTTGGCCTGTAGTGCAAAGATGAACTGTTGTTGAATATCTTTGGCCCGTAGTGCAAAGATGGTTTGTTGATGAATATCTTTGGCCCGTAGTGCAAAGATGGATTTGTTAGTATGATTATAAACAGGAACTGTGATTTGGTATAACCATGATCTTTGATGTTTCAGGTAAAGACAGGTGATGAAAATATTCTTCGTCCTGGGTGCGAAGAAAAATTTAGAATCACAATTATGATTATGAGTTATTCATATGATTGTGGAAAGGAACTGTTGATTGATGTTATAGGGATAAAACATTGTTGATGGATTTTTAACATGGAGAAGATAATAGACTTTATAGTCTATTTGACTCTTCTAATGGATTGCTCGTTCCGCTGCAACTATGGTTGAAATTTTTTATCATCTACCATATGTTCTAAATCTCTGATTTATTGTTGATGAAGGCTATTGATAATTGAATTATCTTTAGTCATGATATTCTTTACTGAGCTAGTTGTGCTCACCCTTTTGCTTCACAATTCCTTTCAGGTAATAAGAGTGTAGCTGGGTCGAGCGGGGGTAACAAGGGAATAGAACGGTGGTCATCATTTAGTAGTTATATTTGGTGAAGAAAATAGGGTGAGGCGAACCCAACGTTGGAAGGGTGTTTTGTCACTATCATACAAGATGTCTAATGACATACAACCTCGTGTCATCATAAGACAGGGTTGTGCTCATCCACTTGCTGAGTATATATACGAGCACTACCTATATAAACTTGGTATTTGTTTGAAGTATAATTCTCAATTAGAGACAGTAGAGATAATGATATGTCAAGAGAAGACTCACCATTGGGAAGAATATGATAGTAATCTTCTCATTTTTCTTTGGGGTCTATTGGGTCAACCAAGGATAATTCTGTGGCCATATGATATCTATCATAACCTAGACGCATGGCCTCCCATGTACGAAGGTTTCCTTGAGCACTTCCCAAAGATTCTAATTTCTAAAATAATTTTTGACTATACCTTTATGTAAGGTGTCATTGTGAGGTGATGTCCACGGTTGGAACATGAGTCACATTTGGTATATATTTGTATCCAAACTCACAGCATATGTGTTGTTGTATTTTGCACGACAATTGTTGTAATAAAGTTATAGTTGTTTTCTGTACCATGTATTTGGCGACTCAGAATAGGTTGGATGGAATGGATCTATTTTGGGGGCGTCACATTTGGTATCAGAGCTATAAGTAAAGAGCCCCGAGCCTCTTGCTGGTGACTTCCTGTTGATGGGGGATGCACCGAAGCCAGACTCTCCGTAGGGGACGCCGTTCTGCGGTGGCAAACTGATAGGTATCAATGTAAGGTGCTGACATAGGTTGGTGTCCAGAGTTACATTTGGTATCAGAGCTTAGGGATATGATCTCTGGCGGAGATCGGGGAATAAAACTAGGAGGGGAGAGATGAGTAAATCCTTCGCTAGTGTGTCCTACCTAAGCTTATTTGTTGGTCAGTCATAATATCGGGATATTATGTGATATGTTAATTTGTTAAATTAACACTTGTTTTGAAGCTGTATTCTAGAATGTTATTTGAAATACAGGAGATGAGCAATGGAGAAATTATGATGACAGAGAAGATGGAATTTGAAATGAAAGGAAGGTATTCTCAACTCTTTGAAATACCAGGTACGTAAATTTCGGGGACGAAATTTCATAAGGAGGGGAGATTGTAAGACCCCGAATTTTATGAAATAAAAGTATTCAATTTTTCTTATAATTACTATTCAGTAAATGGTTAAATTGATAAATGTTAAAGTTAAGGGTGATATATGATTTTTTTTCAAAATACACAAGTTGTTATCAAATAATCATTGTTGTCGTGAAATATTCGTTTGGTCGTGGAATATTCTTTCTGTCGGGGAATATTCGTACGACGGCGCAGCCATTTGTGGGCCCCATAACAGAATAACTGTCGGATGAAGAAAACGACAAATTTGAGTTTTTACAAATAACGACGTAGTTGTTACCGTTAACACTGTTGGAATACCCGGTGGTTAAAATACAGTAATACGCGTTATTGCACAGTAGCACACGGTATTGCACCAATTATTGATTCTTACGTAAGAAGGCACTACTCAATAATTGTTACAGTAGTTATTATTCAATATTTTATTTTATTGATTCAATAATTGCTGCGTTGATATTTTATATTATTGATTGTTTCAATAATTGTTGCTGCACAGTATTTTCCTTTATCAGATCAATAATTCATATTATTTGAATAATATTATTAGATAACATTATTGGCAATGTCTAGAAAGTTCTGTCTAAGGAGAGGTTTGATCATCTAATTGCGCGTCAGTAAGGAAAAATCCTTATTGGAAAGCCCCCTCTTTCCTGGGAACGGCCTGGTTGTCATAAATGTGATTCTGTAATATTATTTGTGAATAATTAATTATTGATTCATATGATAAGAAAATATTTATTTTATGTGGATATAAATGAGGGATATATTTTTGTGGTTAAAAAATGAAGGAGTTAATGTTGAGATTTTTATCCGTATTTTTGTCGGAATGGAGGTATTAAAAATCAGGGTTTTTGAGATATTTTGCGGGGGTTATAATTTTTAATCCGACCGTTGGATCGTGGTAATTTTTGGATATGTTATACATATATAAGTTGAGTATATGCCCACAAATTTTGAACCGTTAAAAATGAACGTATGATTTATTATAAATTTTACGAGATGACTGATTCAGAAATTGTTGAATTTTCGGAGTTTATCATTTTGGTGGAAAATTCTAGAATTGGTGGGCCCCACTTGTGGTTGGTGAAGAAATGTGCTGAATTATATTTCAAATGTGGTGGGTGGGAATAGTAGCAGGTAAAGCCATCAGGTTACAGGTCAAACCTACCAAAATTTTCCTATAAATAGAGGGCTAAGTTAAAATTGAAAATAACACCAGAAACATAAGCTTTCACTCTTTCTCTCTCTAGATTATTGAGTGTATTTTGTGAGTATTTAGATACTTGGTGAGTTGCTATTCATCAGTGCAAGTTTCCTTCAGCCTTATACCGATCAGAAGTACTGCTCTTTTGAGGTAAGGGATAGTAAGGGATAGTAAGGGATTTTAAGGGTTGTTATGTTTTTCAGTTTCGTAATTTTTCTGAATTTCAAAAAAATTCTGGAAAAATTTGAAATGATATTTTGATGAGTTTAATTGATTGTGTCCAAAAATGGTGATTTTTGGATGTATAGATTGAGAGTTATGAATTTTATGAGAAAAGACTATTTTAAAAGTAACTGCTTATAATTTCTTGTGGTTAACTCCAAAATTGATGAAATTTTTATTGGGAGTACATGTATATGATGGAAGTATACTCTGTTAATTTCAGAATTTTTGGACAAAAGTACAATTTTTGATAAATGTCTAAATATTCGGCTATTTTGGCCATATGAAAAATAGTAAATGAGTTTTAAAAATTCTGAGAAAAATATATGTTCACTATGGGACTATATTATGCTAAATTCCAGAAAAGAAATATTTTTAGAACTGATTTGGTATTTTTCATGAAAATAGTCTAGTTATGAGTAAATGAATTAAATATGTTTTGTGAAGAAAGAAAATTGGAAAATAGGATTTTATGGCTTGAGAATCCTATATGAGGTATATGCAGATTTTTGATGAGGGTTTTGGTTATTGATGATGAAATTGTAAGAGTTGGCATTTTATGATGATTAAATGCATTAATTAGTAAAGTGTAAACAATTAAAATAAATTGTTTATAAATTTAAGTAATGTTATTCTTTCAATATCATTATACCGAAATATTGGTATGGATTTTATTGTGGAATTTCTATCTTTTGTGTCGAGGTTACTATTCATGAGTTACTATTCACGATTTACTATTCATGAGTTACGAATATTACTCTTGAGATTAAAACTATATGTTGATCATATTATTTTTATCATCATATATAACATTTTTATAACCCTGATGTTGAAATTCTCTTTCACTGGAGTGTAAAGATGGGTAGATTATTGGTATGATCATGACTAGGGTTCTCTTTGGCCTGTAGTGCAAAGTTGAATTGTGACTGGTATGATCATGACCATTGAATTTATAATTGAATATCTTAAGCTTAAGTGCAAAGGTGAATTGATCAACATGGTTATAATTATTGTTTATATAAATTCTGAAATGATTATATATTTCTTTGAGATATGAATATATTTGGCCTGTAGTGCAAATATGAATTGCTGATGAATATCTTTGGCATGTAGTGCAAAGATGGCCTGTTGATGAATATCTTTGGCCTGTAGTGCAAAGATGAACTGTTGTTGAATATCTTTGGCCCGTAGTGCAAAGATGGTTTGTTGATGAATATCTTTGGCCCGTAGTGCAAAGATGGATTTGTTAGTATGATTATAAACAGGAACTGTGATTTGGTATAACCATGATCTTTGATGTTTCAGGTAAAGACAGGTGATGAAAATATTCTTCGTCCTGGGTGCGAAGAAAAATTTAGAATCACAATTATGATTATGAGTTATTCATATGATTGTGGAAAGGAACTGTTGATTGATGTTATAGGGATAAAACATTGTTGATGGATTTTTAACATGGAGAAGATAATAGACTTTATAGTCTATTTGACTCTTCTAATGGATTGCTCGTTCCGCTGCAACTATGGTTGAAATTTTTTATCATCTACCATATGTTCTAAATCTCTGATTTATTGTTGATGAAGGCTATTGATAATTGAATTATCTTTAGTCATGATATTCTTTACTGAGCTAGTTGTGCTCACCCTTTTGCTTCACAATTCCTTTCAGGTAATAAGAGTGTAGCTGGGTCGAGCGGGGGTAACAAGGGAATAGAACGGTGGTCATCATTTAGTAGTTATATTTGGTGAAGAAAATAGGGTGAGGCGAACCCAACGTTGGAAGGGTGTTTTGTCACTATCATACAAGATGTCTAATGACATACAACCTCGTGTCATCATAAGACAGGGTTGTGCTCATCCACTTGCTGAGTATATATACGAGCACTACCTATATAAACTTGGTATTTGTTTGAAGTATAATTCTCAATTAGAGACAGTAGAGATAATGATATGTCAAGAGAAGACTCACCATTGGGAAGAATATGATAGTAATCTTCTCATTTTTCTTTGGGGTCTATTGGGTCAACCAAGGATAATTCTGTGGCCATATGATATCTATCATAACCTAGACGCATGGCCTCCCATGTACGAAGGTTTCCTTGAGCACTTCCCAAAGATTCTAATTTCTAAAATAATTTTTGACTATACCTTTATGTAAGGTGTCATTGTGAGGTGATGTCCACGGTTGGAACATGAGTCACATTTGGTATATATTTGTATCCAAACTCACAGCATATGTGTTGTTGTATTTTGCACGACAATTGTTGTAATAAAGTTATAGTTGTTTTCTGTACCATGTATTTGGCGACTCAGAATAGGTTGGATGGAATGGATCTATTTTGGGGGCGTCACATGTAGTATTATTCTTTCCTATTATACCCGTAACATTAAATATCTCATACTTTTCTTATTCTAATTCTCTCTCCATATTTAATGACATTATTATGAGCAATTTTGTCATTTCATTCATCTTTTTAATATGCGTGAAAAGTCTATCAGAACTTTTATCCTGAGACAGAAGGAGTATTACTTTTTAATTTGTTTGAAAAGTCACATAAAATTTCAAATTCATTTTCAATAAAAAAAAGTTAATAAGCTATATACCAAGGCCACTTATAATTAACAAATTTAATTGAAAGGCTAAAAGTTGAAATTAACACTTTTAATTGAGTTGTGTGAATTTTCAAAATGTTATTGTTTTCAGACAAGAATAATTGAAAAGTTTATATTTCCGAGATGACTTAAAAATTCATTAAAATATTTTAAATAAATCAAAATATGATTGAGGTATTTGAAACCTTTTGTAAATATTTTTATCATCCCAATCACAATACTTATCCCATCGTTCATTTTTTAATTGACTTTTTAGAAAAAAACACAAAAAATACAAATGATAATTACGACCTTGTCTAATTTATCAATATATATATATATATATATATATATATATATATATATATAGAAAATGATTCATGGAAAACGTTAGTTCTAAACACTATTTCAACTATCTAACAGTCTAAAATTACAGTGAATGGTTGAGATGAGAGCCCAGCCGCTACTTCCTTTAGCGGTCAGCCAAATTCTTTTATGTATATTGTTTTGACAGGTCGCTAGAGAGAGTAACGGCCAACATAAAAGAATTTGGCTTAATTACTGATTATCCTTATACATACTACTTATTAATCAGTAAAATAAAATAATAAAAAATTATAAGGATAATCAATAATTATCCTTATACGTATCCTTATACTTATTAATAAAATAAGTATTTATAAGGATAATTACTGATTATCGTCTTATGATTTTTAATTATAAATATGAAATAGTGATTGAATTTATATTATATTCTCACTCAAATAATTATCCTTATTAGAGTGAATATAATATAAACTCAATCACTATTTTTCATTTATAATTAAAATTCATAATCTCATTTATAATTAAAATTCATAAGACGATAATCAGTAATTATCATTATATATACTTATTTTGTTAATAAGTAGAATGTATAAGGATAATCAATAATCAGGATAATCAGTAATTAAGTCAAATTCTTTTATGTTGGTCGCTACTCCCTCTATCGGTCAGTCAAAACACGATCGTTTTGACTGGCCGCTAGAGGGAATAGCGGCCAACATAAAAGAATTTGGTTGTCCACTAGATGGAGTAGCGGTTGGGCCTCATCTCAGCCATTTCACTCTAATTTTAGACGGTTGGATAACAATTAGTTGAAATAGTGTCCAGAACTAATATTTTCTAAGGATCATTTCCCTATATATATATATATATAGAGAGAGAGAGAGAGAGAAATGAATCAGTATTTAATGTAGAGTTGGTATGAAAAACTAAATTACTAATATTTTCTTAAAATTTACAAACAAAAGATGATAAAAACAACAAAAAATTTCCCCATTTAAAAAGACAAATATAAAGAAATGGAGAGAGTATTAAATTTTTTTTTAATCCATGATATGGTTTTGAAAAATATAAAGAAAAGAACAAAGGTCTATATAAAAATAAAAGAAAAAGGTAAATTAAAAGAAAAGAAAAAAGGTAAATTAAAATAAAAGAAAAAGTGGATTATATATTTCCAGGACCAGCTCTGAGTTTTTAATGGTCTATAGCGATAATAAAAAAATTTGGACGTATTTTATTGGGTAAATTTTTTGTGACCCTTTAAATTTAAACTGACTTGGGCTGGTCTCTTTTGTTTGGGTATATATATACATAACACAAATACCTCTTGAGTGCCCTAAAAATTTATCAATTTTAGTGGACCTAAAGCCCAGACACCTTGGGCTTTAGCCTAAGGTCGATGCTATATATTTCAGGGGAAAAAACAAATGAATTGATGACCATAATTAAGGCTCTAAACGAGTCAAATCAAAAGGAACAGAGAGATGCTCTAATTCGACTCAAAATGATAAATTCGTACTCAAATTCTACTCGAATTTGAATTATATTTGAAAATTTCTATTCAGATTCGACTCGACTCGAATATTTATTACTCGAATTCGATCCGATTCGGATCAGATTATATTCAAACTACTCGCGAGTTTCAAATTCAAGTTTGAATTCGAGTCTCCACATTATAACTAGTTTTATAATAAATATAATTATAAATTGAATTTGTTATTTTACTTAGAAATGAGAAAATATATTTACTATTACACTTTACAAATATAAAATCACAATTATTAAAATTAAAACAAAACAAAACAATAATAATTAATTATCTTAATTTGATTTAAATTTGTATATATTATAAGAGAATATATCGAGTATCTAATCGAATATATATCAATCGAGTATGTATCGAATCACAATCAATAATTAAAGTAGCGAGTCGGGTATAACTTTACTCAAATTCTAATTATATTTTTATTTAAATCATTCTTAATGCTCAGATTTGAATCATATTATTAACAAACTCGAGTATTGCTCGTATTTTTTCGAATAAAACTCGAATCGAATCCGAATTTTTTAACTCGTTTAAAGCCTTAACCATAATAAGATGCATATATTCTCATTTGCCCAAATTTCCAACTAAGGGTGTAAACGAACCGAGTCGATCCGAGTATTGAGTTGCTCAGATTTGGTTTACAAAATTTATCGAGTATAAAATAAGGTTTGATTGAGGTTCATTTAGCTATCGAGTCGAGCACGATTCCGAATCGAGCCCGAGCAGTTTAGACTTTTTCAACGAATATGATCTGAGTATCAATAGAAAATTATAATTTGAGAAGGTTCGAGTAATTTATCGAACTTTAAAATATGCTCCTATTTGACTCATTTATATTTCGAGTCGAGCTCAAATCGAATTTTTAATCGAGCGAGTATGAATTAAATCCGAACTATTTGTTCATTTTACGACCTTATTTCCAACGCCCCATAAGTTTTGCGTGGTTAAAGGAAATTTCAATTCCCCTCCTTGTTAGGTAAAGCTGCGAGAAAAGACAAAAAAGCGAAAAAAAATAAAAAAAAACAAAAAAAAACTCTGTTTCTCTCTCTCTAAAAAACCAACCCCAAACTCTTCAGTGGAGTTGTAATATTGCAAAAACAAATGCTACATCTATTTCCTTTGTTGGGTCTGCATCAGCTTCATTTTACACACATTTATCGTTATGGACAGCTTTCAATTTCTTTTCAGTCACTGACCCACTTTTTCACTCGCTCACTAAGTGTAGTGTTGTGAGGTACCTTTCAATCTCTCTATATTGTTGTGTTTCCATTAGTGAGGCATACATTGAACTTATCTTCTTACCCACTTTGCTTTTGATTCTCTATTTTATGTGTTTCTTTAATTGCACATTTTTTCCAGCTTTTTTTGCCACTAAATTTTTCTGGGTTTTAAGTTTTCATTACTGGGTTTGCTCTGAAACTAAAGCTGAAGCAGTTTTTGGGGTTCAATTAGAAAAATGGAAGTGGGTGTTTGAAATTTCATGGTTATGTATCTTGGTGGGTTTTATTTATAATCTTTAGAACCGTGGTATTGTTTTATATAGCCTTGTGAGAATATTTCTGGGTTTTAATTTTTCATCACTGGGTTTGGCCGGAAACTAAAGTTCAAGCAAATTTTGGGTTCAATTAAGAAAAATGGAACTGGGTTTTTGATGTTTCTGCATATAAGATAAAATTTCAATGGTTATATTTGTGGGTTCTGTTTATAATCTTTAGAACTGTGATATTTTTTGATATAGCCTTTTGAAATGGAGTCTTGGAGCTATGTTTCTGGGGAAAGAGGGTTTGCATCTGAAGAATCTGTTACAGCTTCTGATGTGATTGCAAGAGGCAAAAATGGATCAATGGATTGGGAATTGAAATCCCCTTTTTATAGTAGCAATATGGGATCCTCAAGCCAAGATGCCATTGAGAATATGGGATTTCTTGATTTGGGTTTCCAAGAAACCATGAGAAAATCTCTGCCTAATTGTTCAAATTCAATTAGGGATGCTTTAGGTAGCAAGCTTGGTGGAGTAAGATTGTTCAATCCACTTACAGAAAATTCCTTTTGGGGTGAAGAAGATTCCAGTTCTAAGCTATCAAGCTCAGTTGTGGAATATAATTGTAGGGATTCAGCTCTTATTGATTTGAAGCTAGGAAGGTTTAGTGATCAAAGAGATGCCCAGAAATTCAGTTCAACTGAATCATCCATATCGGCAAAGCGAGTGCGAATTGGGGGTTTGAATTCTTTAACCCCATATTGCCAGGTTCATGGATGCAAGAAAGATCTCAGCTCCTGTAAAGATTACCACAAGAGGCATAAAGTTTGTGAAGTCCACTCAAAGACCCCCAAAGTTATTGTCAATGGAATTGAACAAAGGTTTTGTCAGCAATGCAGCAGGTTAGTTAGTTTTGACCCTTTAGTTATTCACTTTGTGCACCATATGTCCAATCAAACTATTAATAGGAAATGAAATATGAATTTTTTTTGGGAATCTTTATGTAGTCACTCATTTTTAGCAACTTCTGCTAACTTGGCCAAATTTTATTTTTGTGTGTTTGTGTTTTACTTACCATATTGGGAATCAAAGGGAGTACAAGTAGCCTTGAGTTTTCCAAATGCAAATTTTATTAATTGCTTATACCATGTAGAGATTTACTCAACATTTCATTATATATTCCTTTCTCCGTCTTAAAATGTTGTTAGTTGATTTTGTCATTGATATCTTATTTTCAAAAGGATCAAATACTTAACAGTTGTATCCCAGTCCATCAATTTGTTGAACTAACTTTTTATTTTTTATTTTAATCTGGCTTTGCAAAAGGGTCAACATCTAGTCATCTACCTTTTGAAATATCACCAGCATGTTACTATGGCAGATCAAGTTGGCATTCAAATCTGTCAATCTCAACTTTGGCTTAGTTGTCATTGCTAAGATAACATATTCTAGCTTTTGCTATTCAGGTTTCACTTGCTGGCTGAATTTGATGATGGTAAGCGCAGCTGCCGTAAACGTCTTGCTGGCCACAATGAGCGGCGAAGGAAACCTCATGTGGGCATTCACTCTGGCAGAACAGGGAGGTTATATCAGTCATATAATGGTATTATTCTCTCTATTTGGTAGTTCTTCATGAACTTTTAATAGACCCTTACTCCCTTGCTCCTCTACCACGGCTTAATTGGATCGAACTGTTTAGTCTGTTGACCATGCTTAATTTCTCTTATGTTAAATTGAACTGGTACTATTGTTGGTTTTCTATTGTGCTGATCTTTTCATTGTCGAAAAGATGAAACTAACAATGTATTTAGATTATTACCAGAAACGGTGCTAAGAGTACCTAGGGAAGAAAAGTAAAAAAGAAAAGAAAAGAAAAGAAAAAGTAATCTAGTTTTTCAACACACACATATATATATTAAAATATTTCTGTTTTAATCATCAATTTATGATTTGCAATTACTATTTGGTTTACATGTTTAAATTCATTTACTGTATGTGGTACTGCTACGAGACATAATTGCTTTTTTAAAAGAACTATTTGCCCATGACTTATATTTATATATATACATACATATATTATTATTTTTTTGGAAATACTGTTTTACTATGTTTTCCATGAGAAAGATAGCTTCACGATTTTGATATGTCCATTGTGGTTCAAATTTACTCTGCGGTTATTTATTTTAGATTTTTATATTTTGAGCTGAATCTAAACGTTTCAATAGCCAAATTGTTTTGACTGATCAAGGAATAAATTTTGGGTTCGTATCCAGTAGTAGTGTGAGTAGCAGGAGAATTTTCATGAACTGCTGGCATTATGCATCTTCTTCGCCTCTTTATTATGGTCCACATTGGACTGGTTGTAACATCTTGATACTGTATATATACTCTTAAACTTTTATACATTTTGAAACAATGAAATTGGAAGGGCGTTGGTGACACATAATTTCTTAGATTCTAACTTAAGGTTTTTGTCATCAATGAACAGCACATCACATGCCTGTCAACACAACACTAACATCTATTTATTCCAGCATGAGTACGTCATGTTTGAGCACTTAGAAAGAAGTCCTCTTATTGAGTGTATATGACTAGAAAAACAAAAAATAGAAAGAAAAAAAAAATACAGTGCCCTTTTCTCCCCGAACATGTTTTTAGATTTGACTCTTGTGTGTTGTGCGCTAGCATGGGCTTTTGTAGACATTTGAGGTTGGGGTTAGGGTGTCTCGTATAATGTTATTATTCTTCAATTTATCTTGCTTGCTGAGAACTATATTTTCTCATAATTACTCAGGTTCTGCAGGTAGCAGGTTTAATGGAACAGCGGTTACAACATCATCTTTCATTCGCCAAGATGTACTTCCCGGTAGCCTTCCTCATCAACAGAAATATGATACAAATGACTGGTGTAGGCATATAAAACTTGAGGAGGGGGCTGATTATAGTTCTCAGTCAGCAATTACTGTTGCAAATGGTGAATTGCATCCAAAATCCCCTTTTTCTGCTTATGGTTTTGAAAAACATTGCCCTCCTTTATATAAAATTGGAGTACATGCTGTATCAGGAAACAAATTCAATGGAAACAGTAGCCGATACCTGTTTCAGAATACCTCACAAGGAGGTGAAGATTTCACTGGTTTCAACTCATCATTGACTGTTCAAGCGCTATCAGGGTTATCAGACTCTGGTCGTGCTCTCTCTCTTCTGTCATCTCAATCACAGACATCTTCAAGTCATAATTCAGGAATACTCATGGCATACCCCCTGATCATCCCGGGCAACCATGAGCACTACAGTGTAACTCAAGTATCTGAAAAACTTTTGGGAATGATCCCACAAGCTTCAAAGAACACATTGTCTAATAAGTTTAATTCATCTGGGTTAAATTCTGTTGAGAGTCACTTCAATCCGATACTAAATACTAGTGGTAGCGATGCTGTCGACTTTGGGATTGATGGGATGTTTCATGGGTCAGAATACATGAATGCTAAGGACCGCCTTTCTTGTGAAGATGGACCCACCATTGATTTGCTGCAATTGTCATCACAACTTCAGCGGGTTGAGCATCAAAGGCAATCCTCCCTGCAAGTAAAGCCTGGGAATGATTCTTTCTGCAGCCTCAGAATCACTTAGGTGGTCTTAGGAACAAGGTACATGAAAAGACTATAAATTCTCATTTGCATATATTTCTTAGAAAGCATATAGAACACGAGTTCTTAGTTGTTAGGAAAAACTAATCTTTCGCTGTTTACTCCAGAAATTACATATGCAAATTCTAAATGAATTTTGGGTTTTTGTAAGCCTTACCAGGCTGCTACCATACTGAGATTTTCACATTAAATCTCTCTCTGATGATGATGTTGAATCCTGATACCAGGGCATTGAAAATTGAATGGCCTATTGTGTTGGATGGTACATGTATATTGGGTATAATATGGAATGATTGCAGACCTGTAACCTGGGCTAAATTGACATTGGCTTTTGATTAGCCCATTCAATAAGCGGCAAGAAAACTCTTCCCTTTCAATTAATCTTTCAGATAATCAAATTGAAGCCTAATTTACCTGGACACTTTTGACTCCGTGACCTATTTTATTAGGAAGGACATGAGTATGGATGCGACTCTGAATAAAGTACTCATGTTTAACACCTAATGTTTCATGGTAAAGAAGATTTTCATCTCTATGTCAAAAAATTGCGGAGTTGTCTAGTTTGACACCTTAACAAACATCTAAACTCAAAATTCATTGTTCGTTTTAACATAGGTATGTCAAAGCAAAACAAGGTGTCCAATTTAATGAAAATGATTAAAGCTTGTATAGTGCTTCATAAGAATGAATCTCGTTCCAGAAGAGCAGTTGCGCTCCTGCTTAATTGTATCTTTATATACAGTGGGGTGTCGCGTAATTATGAGAATTCACAGTTCACTGCTTTGTGGCATTGCTCTTTTATGTAATTAGTGTGTATTTTAGTCTATTGATTGCTTCTATAATTCAAGCAGTTCTAATTTTAGGATTTCATTTGGGTTTTATGTCTGACATGAGTATTAAAATCCATTAGTTTTAATGTTTCAACTTTCAAGTAATATGTTGGTCATCTTATCTATATCACTATGATTAGTATGTTGGAAGTTATCTCCTTACTTTTGGTAGCAAAATATTTGTATGCTTGATTAGTATGTTGGAAGTTATCTCCTTACTTTTGGTAGCAAAATAAATGTATGCTTAAGTAAAATTTAAAGTGACCTTTATTTAAATAATTATGGAAAGAGAAATTTGCACTGAAGCTTGTATGTTTGGTCCCGTTTTACTCATGAGAAACTTAAATTTATGTGTTCCATAGCATATTGAAGCATCAATACCTGAAATGATTTGGATCTAGAAAGCCCACGACTGCTGAGACCACTTTGGCTCGGCCGGCTTTCCGTGTTCGAACTCGTTTAAAAGTTAAACGGGTCAAGGTGGGCGGGACTTTAAATGAGCTTGAGATTTGGTATACGAACTCGTCCCGTTTAGTAAAAGACTAGAGCTCGAGCTGAGCTTAGTGTTTAACTTCTTATTATAAAAATAAGAAAAGATAATTAATTAAACGAGCTGGGCTTGAGCCAGACACCTCACTATTCAAGCTCGCTTGGCTCGTATAACAAGCTCGAGTTCGAGCCGGGCTCACGGGCAGTCTTGTTTGTTTACATTTGGAGCTTTCTGATCTAGAAAATAATAATCTTAGATTAAATTAACATGTGATCCTATTTTTTGTTCTAAAGATCAAGTTATCAAACCTATATTCTGACAGGGGCAAGGTGCTAAAGTATCTCTCAACTGGGCGAGTTAAGGCGAGATCCAGAATTTCTTCAGAGTAGCATAGATGGGAGCCCTCAGAAGCAGATAAGCAGAATCTTGATGTCTATTTTTTCCACTTTCACCCCTCTTAACAAGAAGTTATTCATTTTCTTAGCCTAGTAATTGGTGACTCAAGACTTTGTAGTCAAATTTATCTGGTCCTTGGTCTACTTAGATGCATTTTCTCTGCAACTTCTTACATAAGATACCGGTCATAAGTTCAACTAATTCCAAATATAAAGGTAATTAATATATTGTACTTTGTATGTTTCTGCTACTTAATTTGGCGATGCTGTTAATCAAAAATTATTCATTTGGTGCCGAATTGAAACCTCTTCTGTATATATTTTGGAAATATGCTGTTTTCACCATAAGCATAAATCTCTTGTTGCTTGTCCCTTTTGAGTTGAAGTTTGGCTTTGTATCTAGGAAGATTTAGCTTTAGTTCATTATTTAATTAGGTTGTTATGAGAGCTTGCTGCTTCCCATTTTCTGATAGCAAATATACACCTTCAGTTCCTTTTTATCGGTCTTTTTAGATAGTGAAATTTGTTACTTTTACCTGTAGTTTGTAGATTTTATTTAAGGAACAGTTCCCATCTCATCTCATAGTTATATTAAATACTAATTTATTTTTATTTTATCTTTTAAATGAATTTAAAAAAGAATAATATTGAGATTTTATATCAATTTAACAAGTGTGACAAACTTTTAGTCATAATTCTTTATTTTTGTGTTTTCTTAAAAGGTCAATTAAAAAGGAATAGAGGTGTAATTCCTGAATACTTGAAAGGTTTTTTACCTATTTAATGCTTAATGATAGATATGATGTAACGCGAGTTTATAAGAAAGCTTTTTTATGAGGATAATCTTACTTAATAGTAATAGTAATACCCTCTATTTGTTAATTATTAAGTTTAAGTATAAAAAAATATTTACTCTTTTTCATAAAAAATTAAAAATAAAGAAAAAAAATGCCAACAATATAATTAAAACGAGACCCTATACTTTGCACACGACATAAATGCACGGGTAACATAAATAATAAATTATTATATAAATAATTAAAAAATTAATTGTACTTTCGAGAACATAGCCGTAGTTATTAAATTTAAATATTTATTTAAATAAATAATGATTGAATTATATATTGTAGGTTCTTTCAATCAATTATTAAGCTAAATATTTTAATAAATTATTGTAGATTTATTTAGTTTTTATTATGAGAAAATAATTATTTTAATTTTATTTAAGTTTGTAATGGAATTCTATATTAGCGTTTATATTGACAAAATTTACTTGAAATTTTAATCTAGAAAGAATTATGAAACTGAAGTTTTAATATATTTTAATTTAATTATGACAATCAGTTAGGTATAATATGTTTTAATTTAATTATGATAATCAGTTCAGTATGAATCCACTATAAATTTTTAACTAATGTTACAGTTATTATGTTTTAAATGCATATATATTATTAATACAACTAATTAAGTGATTTGATAAAATTTCAAGTTTTAATGAATTAAATTAGTTAGGATATTAATTTAATAATAAATTTCACGACTAATATTAGTATAATTAAATCATATGATATGTTAAGGTATTTTTTCGATATATTAATATTTTAATAAAAATTAGTAATAAAATTATCCTATATAAATTTATTAAGATATATAAACTAAATAAAACTATTAAAAAGAACACATGTAGTAATTATTGATGGATAATATGTCGTAATTATTCAAATTTTATAGTACTTATACTAAATTGAATAGGAAAGAAAAAGATCTTTTTTTTATTCCTCTTATAGATGAATATTTTTAAATTTGGATAGTATTTAATTAATACAAATATGGATAATACTTGTAGACACTCGAAATTTTGCATTCCTGTTACTAACTATGCAGGATGACATAATCGTCTTTCATCTTCTAAAGACAACTCTAGAAGTCAAAATCATCAAACCAGACACCCAGAGATAACTCCGGAAAATCATCAAACCAAACCCCCGGAGACAGTCTCGTGGGACATCAAATCAACTTCAGAGACAACCCTGAGGACAGACAGAAGTCAACAGCCGTCAAACCCCTGAGACAACCCTTATGAAAGACAACTGTAGCACATCAAGCCCGAAAATTAACTCGGAAGGGAAAAAGAGTAATTTTGCCTACTCAACATCAAAATTGATCAAATTACCATGAAGAAGGTCATGCAGAACTATAACAACAATCCCGAGTGAAAACGACGCAAGACAGATCAACGGACAGACTGCGAAGACTCAAAGATCTAGTTATGGACCCGTCTTTCTAGATTCAGAAAATGTCAAATCCCATGTCATTGTGTAGCTTTCGAAAAGGGCTTTTCGGAAAGGTATATCACACCTTCATCGGATTCCCGGATTGAAAGTTATGAAGGTTCAAGCAGACTGTGTGTTGGTCGGAGTGCACGTAATTTGAGACGACGGAACCCACCAGGCCAGCCCCACCAGGGTCAGCCGCAGGTAGACCCATGGCTGATCAAATCTATATATACCCCCTCCCCCATTTGGCTTCCAAGAGAAGATTAGGCAAGAAGAGGGCCCATACGAGAGAAATAGAGGCTAGAATAGCTAAACAGAGCTCGAATCGTGCTCTGATTCTTGTAAAACTTCTTTGTAAACACTCTTATACTTATATACTACAATATATCAAGTTTTAACCGGTGGAAATCGTTCCTAAAGGCGCCAAAAGTCATTCGATAGCCATTCTCGCGAAACACTATAAGATTTCGCCATATCTGGCTTATTCGCTCACTCTAATACGTATATAAGCGCTGTATATAACTTTTTAACGATTAATATTCATCAGATCTGAAGTTTTAACCGTTCATATCTTGTAAATAGTCAATATTTGAGCTTTATTGACTAGACCTGTATTGGATTTAGCCAGATCTAGCTTTTAACCGGTTTAAAAGTTGTGAAACATGAACCTAGAAGCTAGAATGGCTAAGATATGTACAGATCTAGTTTTCTTTCTAGTTTTTATAAATATTTAGTAACCATGAGACCCTAAATCTGTATCTAGAGGACGCTGGAAGCTTTAGCTACGCGTATGCAAATGGATCCTTTGTTGCGACGTTTATAGTAGATATATTTATTTAGTTTCAGTATATTGGCTATGCAGGCTATTTATGTGATATCATGTGAGCCAAGGAGCCACATGATCTAAGATCCAATTGGCGAATCTAGATTTGGTTCTCATGATGGACCCTTTTCAGTTGTACACCTAGCTTCCAAATTTGTAATTGTAAATATAGGACCTTAAAATGGTTATCTGGATTTAAGGTCCCCGTAATAGTGAAAACCCTATGTGTGGTGCTCGGGCACACTTTGATGACATTCATGCCCATAAGGAGCCCGACACTTAAATATATATTATTTTGTCATCTCGAGAATAAAATTAAAATAAGCTGAATACGGAATAAAATGAAAGTATCAAAGACTTCAATTACTATGTGAGCATAAGGGTTTGAAAACCTATTTTCAAAACATCATTTTATATGTCTTGTATTAAAATTAAATTTTTATACAAGTCAAACCCTTTGTATTTAGGTACAAAAGAGGCATAACATTACTTCCAAACAAAGCACTTAGGCCTAATTAGGGAATAAAAAGCGCGGTAATCGTGTTTCACGGAAGTCAGGGGGTGCCTAACACCTTCCCCTCGCTTAATCAAGCCCCCGAACTCTATGAATCTCGATTTCCAAGACCAATTAAACAGAGTCCAATATTGGGCCATATTGCAAAACCTTTCAAAACTCGGTTGAGTTGGTACAATCATTTAACTCATATCAACTGGCGACTCTGTCTAATTCGGACCAATAAAAAAATCAAATCTTTTCAAATCGTCGACATTATATGTTGGCCTTTTCCCTGAAAATCTGATGTAGGATGGTCCGAGGCCGAAGATGCCGAGTTATCGGATAATATGTTGACGTCCTTGGAATATCATGAAAGGGATGATCGTCACAAATGAAGAAGATATTAAATACCTTCGGTATAAATTCCTTCAGCTTTAGGAGATGGGATGACGCCTTCAGCTTCGACTTCGGGTAATGAAATATATTCAGCTTCGGGAGTTGGGATGAAACTTTCACCTTCGACTTCGGAAGAAAGAATGACATCTTTACTTCAGGGTTCGACAGATTAATATTTTAATTACTTTCCTTTTCTATTTAGTTCTTTAAATAAGAATATTTTATTATTTGCAAGTTTATTATTTTATTTCCGTAAAAGTAGGGAGTTTGTTAGAATCTTTTTTTGCATCCCTAGGAAGTTTGTTAGAATCCTTTTTCATATCCTAAGGAGGATTTTATTTCCATTTTATTTCCATATCTTTAGGAATATTCTAGAGTGACTTGGGGATAAAGTTTTGCTAAGCTATATAAACCCGATTTATGGGTTGGAATAAGGGACTTAAATTTTGATAAAATATATTATACACATTAGAGAGATTTTTCTATGTTTTCTGGTGAATCTATTATTCTTTTATTTGTGAATTCCATTGTTTACTAGCCTGCAGGATAATCGCTATCCCGCCCGGCGTCAGTTGATATCAAAGCTCAAGCATATTTCTGGGAGTAGACTCATCGGTTTTAATGGCTGGTGGTCGTGGTCATCGAGGGAAGGTCCCGACTTAGGAAGTCTAGCACCGTGATTATAGCATCCAGGACGTGATGATTGAGGATTTACAGAGACAAGTTACATAGCTAACCCAGCGCCTAGCAACGCAAAATCTGGGTGGTCGTGGACATGTTCCAAAGGAGGAAGTCTTGCACCTAGGTTGCCGTTGATAGGTTCCGGAGGAAGAAGTCCTGCATCTTGAACACGATGAATAATCCTATGATTCTGAATCGAGTTATAATAACCCTTACCACCGTAGGAGGAAACTATGGGAACGGTGTGACCGTGAGGACCGTCGTAGTAATCTGGGTTTTAGAATGGAGCTACCGGAATTTTCTGGTATACTGCAAGCAGAGGGATTCATCGATTGGATGAATGAGGCAGAGCGCATCTTCGAATATATGGAGGTGTCAGATAGCGTTAAGGTGAAATTAGTTGCCATCAAACTGAAGGGCCGAGCATTTGTTTGGTGGGAATAGATGAGGCGATCAAGAGAGAGACAAGGAAAAGCTAAAATCACCAAGTGGGAGAAGATGAAGAAGAAGATGCAGAGTCACTTTCTTCCTTTTGGATACACTCAGTCTCTGTTTAAGAAGTTGCATCTATTAAGACAAGGTACTCGATCTGTGGATGATTATACCGAAGAGTTTTACCAATTGATAGCAAGGAATGATCTATCAAAACCGAAGAATAACTGGTGGCACGTTATTTGGGAGGATTAAAACAACCATTGCAGAACGCCCTTAGCCTTCATTCATTTTGGATTGTTTCCGAAGCATATCAGCGAGCTCGTGAGGCAGAGCAACAACATAACAGTAGGCCGTTGCCAAGGAACAATCCCCCCAACAAATCAAACCCATCCCCATAATTTCGTACTACACCACAACAACCTCAGGGTAACTTTAACTCTAGCATCAAGTGCTTCAGATGTGGGGAACCAGGTCATAAAGCGATAGAGTGCTGAAAGCCTGCTAACCAGAAGGGTAAGAACCTTTTTATTGAAGAAGGCATGACCAATGAAGCAGAGGAGTTTGGAGATCCTATATATGATGAGTACGAGGACGAAGATGTGTTATATGGAGATGGAAAGGAGACCCTAGTCGTTTGCAAGAGTCTGCTGACCCCTAAAGAAGAATCCGAAGAGGATTAGTTGAGAACCAATATCTTCCAAACTACTTGCACAGTGGCGAAAAAGGTTTGTAAAGTGATTAGTGATAGTGGCAGCTGTGAAAACGTAATATCCAAAGAAGCTGTTCTAAAGTTGAGCCTGAAAACGAATCGGCATCCCAAGCCATATAAGTTATCTTGGTTGAATAAAGGCAGTGAAGTAACCATTGACAGAAAATGCTTAGTATCCTTTTCAATCGGAAAGAAATACTTTGATAACGCTTGGTGTGATGTGGTGAAAATGGATGTTTCTCATATATTATTGGGAAGACCTTGGCAATATGATCGAAGCGTCATCCATGATGGTCAGAAGAATACTTACTCCCTCACCATAAAAGGGAAGAAGGTTGTGCTAGCACCTCGACGAGAAGAAGACAGTTCGGCTCGAGCAGTCGGGAATTCGAACCTATTGTCTATGAAGAGATTCCAAACAGAAGTGGAGCATGAAGGAGTTATGTATGCATTGCTTCCTTGTGAAAAAAGTTTGGTAAATGGAAATATAGAAGTATCGGCTGATGTGCATAAGTTGCTAACGGAGTTCACTGACTTAATGCCAGAAGAACTTCCATCAGGATTACCATCGTTGAGAGATATCCAACATGAAATAGATTTTTTCCCAGGATCAAGTCTACCGAACAGGCCAGCCTACAGACTCATCCCCAAGGAGTTTGAAGAACTATAAAGGCATGTAATGAACTTAATAGAGAAGGGATACATTCGTGAAAGCATGAGCCCATGTGCAGTTCCAGCTCTATTAGTGCCGAAGAAGGACGACTCATGGAGAATGTGCATCGACAGTAGAGCAATCAATAAGATCACAGTAAAGTATCATTTTCTGATACCTCGTCTGGGTGATATGTTAGATCAGCTGTCCGGTGTAGAGATCTTCTCAAAAATCGACCTGAGAAGTGGATACCATCAAGTTCGGGTAAGACCCAGAGATGAATGGAAAACAGTCTTCAAAACACAATAAGGCTTGTACGAATGGATGGTTACACCCTTCGGACTTTCCAACGTGCCCAGTGCCTTCATGAGGTATATGCATCAAGTATTCAGACCTTACATGGGAAAATTTGTTGTTATTTACTTTGATGACATCCTTATCTACAGTCCAACATGTGAATTACATCATGAGCACCTCCGAACTGTATTTGGAACATTGAGGAAGGAACGATTATTCATAAACTAGAAGAAGAGTTCTTATTTCACGACTTCAATAACCTTCCTCGGTTTTGTTGTTTTCACCAAAGGTGTTCACGCAGATCCAACCAAGATCGACGCAATCTTGGAATGGCCAACACCGAAGACCATATATGACGTCAGAAGCTTTCATGGATTAACATCTTTTTACAGATGGTTCATCCGAGATTTCAGCACGTTGGACACATCTATCACCGAATGTCTTAAAGGGAAATCATTTCAATGGTCCCAGGAAGCCGAAGATAGTTTTCAGCTGATGAAAAATAAGATGATCAAAGCACCTGTACTGGAACTTCCTGACTTCGAGAAGGTCTTCGAAGTAAACTATGATGCATCAGGAGTGGATATTAGTGGTGTTCTCAGTCAAGAAGGTCGGCCAGTTGCTTTATTCAGTGAAAAGTTATCAGGGTCAAGAAAGAATTATTGTACTTATGATATGGAATTCTATGCCCTAGTTCAGACACTGAAGCTTTGGCGTCATTATTTGTTACAGAAGGAATTCATTCTTTTCACTGATTATGAGGCCTTAAAGTATATTCATGGTCAACATAAGCTCAGCCGAAGACATGCTAAATGGGTAGCGAACTTGCAAGAGTTCACTTTCACTCTTCGACATCAAGCAGGAAGTCTGAATCGTGTTGTTGATGCGCTAAGACGAAGAGCATTACTCCTTAGTACAATGCGAAAAAAGATTGTAGGGTTTGAAGTCTTTACTAAGATGTATGAAGGGGATCCTTCCTTTGGTAAGATAGTTAAAGACATACAAGAAGGTCGACGAACTGATTTTATCTTACATGAGGGGTGTTTGTTTCGAGGACTCCAACTGTGTATTCTTGATTGTTTACTTCGGCAACAGATAATGAATGAACTTCACAAAGAAGGACACTTCGGACGAGATACGACATTGGCCTTAATAACAGCTGACTATTACTGGCCAAAGATCTCAAGCGATGTGAATCGCTATGTAAAAGGGTGTTCTACTTTTCAGAAGTCAAAAGGAGTTCTTACCAACGCGAGATTATACACCCTTTTACCTGTTCTTGAAAGGCCTTGGTGTGATGTTAGTATGTACTTTGTCTTAGGCCTGCCTCGAACTCAAAGAGCTTCAAATTCTATTATGGTTGTGGTCGACCGATTCTCTAAAATGGCCCATTTCATCGCTTGTCGAAAGACCATGGACGCTGTTCTGATCGCCCATCTCTACTTTAGGGAGATTGTACGCTTACATGGCATTCCACAGTCTATTACATCTGACCGGGGTATTAAATTTATGAGTAATTTTCGGAAGAGTATGTGGAAAAGCTAGGAATGCAATTAAACTTCAGCAGTGCTTACCACCCTCTGACCGATGGACAGACCGAAGTAGTGAATCGAAGTTTGGGTAATATATTGAGGTGTTTGGCCGGAAATAAACCGAAGTAATGTGATCAGGCGCTTTCTTAAGCAGAATTTGCTTATAACCGTTTGAAGAATCGAACCACTAGCATGAGTCCTTTTGAGATAGTTTGTGGTCAGAACCCTTATTGGGTCTTGGATTTAGTTCCTGTTCCTCGCATTAGTCGAGTACATCTGTTGGATAAAATCTAATTACGCACAACACGCAAGTATATGTGGTCAACAAGTAATAAAGTGAAAGTAGAGTATCGTTCCCACGAGGAATTGTTTAATAAAAATCACCAAGTACTAACCCGTAACCAACTCAATCTTATTTAAACGACTGAATTTCAAATTATATAATTAAACTACTATTAAATTCCACTTGTTAAATTAAGATTACGGAGATTTAAAATCACAACTTCACTTATTGCTTCATTTAAGTTAACACACTTTTCATTAATTATTCTCTATCCTGAATTATTAATCAAGAACACTAAAGTAGATAAAACCACCTCTCGATGCATAATACCCATACTTACTTAAATCCACAGATGATAGAATTAAGTAAAACACCCTAATTAACTAATTCACTATATCTCTATGTGAATTACAATTAAAAAGAATTTAAAGCACAAGTTCTCTATAAGATTACATATGGCATAAAGACATATCTCTATCCTAAAGATAAATCATGAATTCCATCTATGCAGAAATCACAAACACATGCTATCATGATCAGATCTAAATCTATACTCCATCTCCCGATTTCATATAGATTATCACGGTAATTGATAGCCAATCAATTAAACAATTAAGTCCAAATCACAATAGACAATTCTCACGATAGAACATAATAATTAATAGCGAAGCATATTAAAATAAACTACACAATAAGATCCATTGTAATCTCAAATAAAGAATTAGTTCATTGAATTAAAACTAAGAATCCACATTTGAATACACATTAAAAGATAAGAATAAGATTAAGGAAAAGAATTAAATCTGTTGTCAGCAAATCTCCATCTTCCTCAAGCTCTTGCTCTTGATCTTTAATGGTCTCCAAGTCGCTTCATTCTCCAAAACTCATTAGAACTAGGGTTTTGGTCCTAATCTACTATAATCTAATCTAATGGACTCCTCTCTCTCTTTTATCCTTGTGATTCTCCCCCTTTTATATGTCTTTAAGTTCTTTTGGAAGTCCCTGAATCAATCGGCTCGAACCAATCATTCTTGAACTAAAATTCTGACAAAAAATGACTTTTCTGTGCATACCCCCGCCCCGGAGTTTTTCACTAACTAGGCCCGCCCCGGCGGGCTAGGCTTCTATTTTGCAGCTTGTACCCCCGCCCCAGCGGGGGTTTTGCTTAGTAAAAGCCCGCCACGGTGGGGGGGGGGGTCCTTTTTCTGCTGCAGTGTCCTTTGGTAAAACGACCATAACTTTTGATTCGGGACGAGTTATGAGGCCTGCCATCTATCAAATCGAAGATCTCGACAAGCTTTACAACTTTTGTTCTTTGCGTTTTGAGAAATAATGGACGGATGAAGGTCAAAATTGGGTTGGAAGTGACTACTATGCAAATGGCCACCCAAAACAGTGAAGTTCAACGTCCGTTGGTACAAATGTCATAACTCTTGTATTCGAACTCTGATTGGAATGATTCAAGATGTTCCAGAAAGCTAAGAAGAAGCTCTATAATATAATCCAAGTTTCAAGCTAAGAACATGAATTAAATATGAATGCCAAAACGATGTCCGGATTGCTTTTCTTTGCGATTTCATACCAATTCTTTGCGATTTCATACCAATAGTCGCTCACATAGCTCCTAAGAATATAATCTACAAAATGAACACAAAATGTATGAAAAATAACTAAGAAACATGAGTTTAAACAACTAATTTAAGTAACAGATACCGAATAAGTATGCATAAACTCTACTTATCAATATCCCAAGGCGGAAGAAATGACAGATCATCTTTGGGATATCCATGATCAAGTGTACAAGTCCTTCTTGGAAAGCAATACTAAATACAAGGATCGGGTTGACAGTCATCGGTGTCGAGTTTTTTTAAAGTTGGAGATCTTGTTTGGGCTGTACTTACCCGTGATCGTTTTCCTGTAAGCGATTATAATAAGCTTAAGGATCGAAAAATTGGGCCTTGTGAAATTCTGCAGCGAATCAATGATAATACTTATCGGTTGCGCATTCTGAATTATCTGCGGACTTTGGACGTTTTCAACGTTAAACATTTGAGCCCCTATTTTGAACAGTATGTTGAGCAAATAGAGAACTCGAGGACAAGTTCTTCTCAACCTGGGGTGACTGATACAGGATGGTCTGAGGCCGAAGATACCGAGTTATCCTATAATATGTTGATGACCTTGGAATATCATGAAAGGGATGATCATCATAAACAAAGAGGACATTAAATACCTTCGGTATAAATTCCTTCAGCTTCGGGAGATGGGATGGCGCCTTAAATTTCGACTTCGGGTAATGAAATACATTCAGCTTCGGGAGTTGGGATGACACTTTCACCTTCGACTTCGAAAGAAAGAATGGCGTCTTTACTTCGGGGTTCGACAGATTAATAGTTTAATTACTTTCTTTTTATATTTAATTCTTTAATTAAGAATATTTTATTGTTTACAAGTTTGTTATTTTGTTTTCGTAAAAGTATGGAGTTTGTTAGAATCCTTTTTCGCATCCCTAGGAAGTTTGTTAGAATCCTTCTTCATATCCCAAGGAGGATTTAATTTCCATTTTATTTCCATATCTCTAGGAATATTCTAGAGTGACTTGGGTATAAAGTTTTGCTAAGCTATATAAACCCGGCTTGTGGGTTGGAATAAGGGACTTAAATTTTGATAAATATATTATACACATTAGAGAGATTTCTCTGTATTTTTTTGGTAAATCTCTTATTCCTTTATTTGTGAATTCAATTGTTTACCAGCCCGCTGTAGCATCCCCAAATCCGGGTAATTTTTACCACGAATCTGGTATACTAATTTTATAATTATTGCGAAAGATATAAAATAAATTGTTTATACATTAAACTTTTACACATCATTCCCAAGGTCTACAACCTTAACTTAATACATACATTCAATATCTTAAATGTTTACAATACTATTTTCGTTAGAAGATTTAATAAATCTAACTGCACCATAATTTAGTCTTGCACTTTGCCTTTACTTCTGTCTTTACTCGAGCTTTCCTCTAAATCTGAAAATTTTATCATGATATAGCAAGGGTGAGCAACAAATTTGCCCAGCAAGTTTAAATTTATTTGAGGATATATCATGATTGAAAGAATTGAACAATAAGCTAGCTAACTTTCAACAATATAAACATTGTGAAAGAGCATGGACAAATTTTCTTAGCTGAACGACCAAGTCAATAAAAATGAATGGTCAAGCATAAACATGAACAGATTAATTGAACCAAATGGTAATGAAGGTGATCAGCCTTTCATACCTGATAAACATTTACAATATGCATAACGTGCGAATCAATAATCAATATAGACGTGAATAATCAACAACTATTCACTAATATGCTTTGAACATACAACTCAAGTTTGAGTTAGGAAAATTTGCCTGATCTGTTGACTACTGCTACGCAATTTAAGTTAACTTCTTTTGGTAAGACCTATCATTAATAAGATTGGTCTTTCAATCAGCATATTCTACTTTGTAACATAATACAATTACTTTATCAATTAATTATCTAACACTTAATCAAATATTAGATAACATCTTAACACATTAGCATTATTATCATCCTTTGATAATTCTTCAATCACTGTATCATATATATTATGATTTATCACTCGCTTTTTCATTTCATAAGTTATTCTTTAACATCTAATAAGTTAAATACTAATCCAGCCACCTGGATTCTAAATCCAACAACCCAAACTGCAATCCAGCTAACTGGATTCCAAATCTAACAACTAGATTACAATCCAGCAAGCTTGGATTCACCAATCCATCAATCCAGCAAGCTGGATTCTAAATTCTTCAATTCAATAAGCTTCTTTTCAATCCAGCAAGCTGAATTCATCAGATTTTTCAATCCAGTAAGCTGGATTCCATATCCTTTTCACGAAAATACCAAATCAGTTTATTATTTTTCAATCTTTTGTCCAAACATATATACATATATTTCATACACAAAAAGTATTTTTTCATAATTTTCCAACTTCCTTTGGTATTTTTTCAAAAATCATTTTTAGTTAATTCCTTAAGAAATTAGCTACCTCGTGCTTAACTCCAAAAATTCTCATCTTTTGACACAATCTTATACGTGTTAACATGAGCCTTCAGTTTAAATTTCGTGGCCATCAGAGTTATAGAACTCCGATTATAGCAATTTTCATCCGAAAAATCCAAATATTGAAATGGCCATAACTTGCTCAATTTAACTCGGAATGAGCTCATTTTTGGACAGGTGATACTTTATACCATATATTTTCATTTCCCAAAAGGTCAGAATTTATTTCACAAATTAAGTTTCCGAAACAGCCCTTTTAAACTTCTTGGCAGTAGCAAAATGGCATTTTGCAGTTTTGGACTCCTTTGCTAAAACTTAAATAAAATGAGATCTATAACTCCAATTATCCGTCAATTTTGTTGGATTCATATCTTTCAATCTACAATTTTCATTGATCACAATCCATATTTGGACATGTTAAGCTCCCAGAAATTAGCCCGGAAGTGGCTGGTAAAAACTGTTGTTCTAACAGTTTTCTTAGCTTTGAGTAGTTTAGGATAAATTCCATAACTTGCTCATTTTTTCACCTAATTGAGTGTTTCCAAAGGGGTTTTATCCTTAATACATAGATCTAGCATCCCAAAAAGATAAATCACAAATATCCATCATAGATTTCAAAAATCAAAAGCTAGATCACACTTTTAAGTTTAAGCTTTCCGGAAAATTCTAATTTTCTATTCCTTTTGATTCCAACTAAATAAACACCCAATATGGGTATATCTAAACATGAAATACTCATAAATACATAGATCTAAGGTTTTAAACCTCAAGATCATAACTTCATATTATCAAAAATCAAATCAAACAAAATAAAAATGTTTAAGCTAGTTTAAATTTTCACCTTGATTTTTGGGCTACTCTTCTTTGTCTTCCAAAGTAGAAGATGAATTTATGGAGCATCAATGGTGTAGCTCCTTCCTCTCTCTCTCATTCTCTCCCTCTCTCTCTCTTTATGCTTTCTTTTTGGTAAGAAATAAGAGATGAAAGAGAAAATGGGTTTATTTGCTTGTAAAAAAAATCTATAGATATATTTTGTATATCTAATCTATATCTTCCAATATCTCTACTATCCTTATCTCTTTCCTTAATCATCATTACATAGATATGTGGAATCTTAGTGTGCAAAGTGGCTCCTTAAAATAAATACCACCTAGCTTGAGTTGGTAATTATCTTTTGCAAATGTGGCTTAAATGATGACAAGCATGTCTCATTTTCTCTCCTTCTTGTATCCGGCCATGTGGCCCAAATTCTTCCAAGTTTGGTTTTGTTTTATGCAATATCTAGTATAGCAATTGCCTAAAATACCCCTTTCTCTAATTGGGCTACAAGTGTGGGCCATTATATTTAATCTCTTTGGACTTTTAATTTAATTCTTTGGGCCATGTAAAATTAACATAGTCCAATCCTTTTTATCTAATCCCACCACAAATATTTAATTAGTGTATCCATTCCAAACATTTAGAATTTAAATAATCACTCTTGTACATTAAATTCTATAACCCAACTAAACTTGTTTTAATTAAGTTATAAAATTAATAAATTGAGATAATAAAAATATATCTCTTAACTTAATATAATTTTAATATTATTATTCTCCCACAAGTGGGCTTAGTTTGGGTTCTTAATTAATTCCATTGAGCTAACAAATTTACTTGTTTTACTTACTAACAACAACCAACTTGGGCTTTCAACCCTAATTAAATTGGGTCAATATAATACTTATCCCATACATAATATATTGGGCTAGATTACATAATTTAATCACCCTTAGTCACTTTATCCACAAGTCACATGATTAAATAATTAATTGGACTTGCTTAAATAATATAACCTCCTTAGCCATTAAATTTAATTCTCTCGGACTCTATTTAAATTATTGGGCTATGATATCATTAAAGTCCAATACTTTTAATTCTATTTTACCCTAATCAATTAATTAGGGTTCCACTACACCTTTGAAAATAAATTTCTTACTTATGCCTTTTTAATTTCATAACTTAATAAGACTTGGTTATAAAATTAATTATTTTAGATATATAAAATAAATCTCTTAAATTTAGTATATATATTTATATACTAATCTTCTCCCATATTATAACCTCTTAGATTATTTAATTATCACACCTAATATATATATTAGGTTACATAACTTAATTCTTAATTCACTTTTATATACAAAATAAATGTATTCAGATTATATAATGTATATTTATTTAATCATATACATAATTCACATAATCATAACATATTTCACTTCTCACACTTATTTTGACTTTTCTCTATAAAAAAGTCAACTATTGACTTTGACCAAAAGTCAACCTTTACACATTTTGTGTTTACTGTCCATTTTGACTAAACTTCAAGTTCCGGATGCAACCGAGCAGTCAGTGCTTTAAAATTCTATCTCTAACTCAAATTTTGAGTTTTAAATTACTCCCTTCATATTGCTAATCGTATTAACTAATGACTTTATACTTGTTCAATTCACATCAAATTTTACAGGTATCATAATACCTTATTCTTGATATTCATTTAAATATATATATCAATTCATTTCTAGGGTTTTGGAATTTTGTAACCCATATTTTCTCTATTCTCATTCGAATAGAAAACCATATAGGTTTTACTTGAAAATTTTAAATAAATCCTCAAATTCTCTTTTAGGTTTTATTCTTTAACCTTTATTCTAATCATTCAAGATTTTATAAATTTTCGGGTTGTCACACCCGCAGGATAATCGCTATCCTGCCCGACGTCAAAATCTCACCCTTCAGATCAAAAAAATCCACATAAAAAATATAAAAGGTAAGAGACACATAGGAAGAGGGATACAATTACTCCGGAGTCGGCAAGTGGCGACTCTTCTGGGGAAAACAGAGGGCTTAAGCCGCCTTTCAATTTTTTTGATTATCTTTTTTGTCCATGTGTGTGAAATGACGTTTTTACATTGAATGGATGTGAATGTCTCTTTACAATGCTTTATATTAGTGCTTCGCACAATGTCATCATTTTTCATGAGGTGAGACGCGATGAATGTATGCTGTATGATTCCTCTACCAGGAGGCAAACCCGTCAGTCATTGATTACTGGACTCTAATGGCGATTAAGTCCAAGTGAGGCTCAGGAAAGGTACCACTTAGATTCCCTTCTGTTGAAAGATCGGATTAAATTCCCATCTAGTAGATTGAGATGTTTTGGGAACCTCCATTTCGAAAAGCATGTGAGAGTAACCTAAGATAGGCCAACCTCTGATAAAACAAACGCGAAGGGAAGTCTCTGTATGCCTTCCCTCTTTCAATACATGTCATATATAAATCTTGTCAAATATTAAATGTTGTAAATGTTGTAAAGTATTAAATATTATAAATATCAATTATTTCAAATTCATTGTCAAATATAAAATCCTGTCATCAAAACATCTGACATTTGTTTTGCAGGAAAATATTAAAAACCCCCTAGACCTGATGTATTGCATAGCATGAATACTGTTTGGGTTTATCAAGACTAAACTACCTACTGTTATTGTAGGCAAGATTGGTGTAATAACCTGAATTTTCAGAAATTCTTAAAATAAGAATTTATCAAATAAAATTCTTATTATAAGATATATCGGGTTTGAATAAGAATATATATGTGTTATATATTTTGAATTTTGTGGTTTGGTAGAAAGAAAGTAGAATTTTATATGAGATTTTTTTATAGTTGATTAAACTATTAAAGAAAATAGAGTTTGAACTTAAAGTTTAATCTCTAAATCATTGGAGGAAGTAATTGATGTTGGTTAACTAGTATGACAAGTTTGCAATTTAAAAGCATGTTCAAAGTATATATGAATTTAGATTATAGTTCTGTAATAACAGAACTTTTCTGCGTCCGAACTTGTGGTGGCGCAGCTGCGCCACTTCCAAGCCTAAGACCAGCGTAGCTATGCCGGTCTGCAGACAATCCTGGATGAGTTTGTGTAATATGAACTTTAGGGTATGTATATGAGTGGCTAATATGTCGTAATATGAGTCATACTTAGTGTACAAGCTGTCCATGAAGGGATTGAGATAACAAAGCATGAATTGAGTGGGAGTTAATCATGGAGATTAACTAAACAACAATAAAAATTGGTTAAATTATACTCAAATTGAAAGTTATTCTATGGAATAATGTAAGTTGAGAAATAAAGCTTATGTGGCAGTGGTGTGATAGTAAGTTCAATAAATAAGTTAATTCACTTGCGTAAGATGGTGAATTAATATGTGTTTAACATAAAGAAAATGGAATGAATATGTTAATTAAATGGAAATATTAATACATAGTATGGTAATATATGAAAGGATTTGATAATTGAAAAATGTTAATGGATAATAAGTGTTTGACAAATGAGAGGACCAATATGTTTATAACTAAATATTGGTTAAAGATGGATATAGTAATTAATGCGTTAAGATGTGGCTAACTGAAAATGTGTTTGGGACAATTTATGGAAGAAAAGGAATTGAAGAATTATAGTATAATAATTAGTTTTGTACATACTAATTATTCTAAGGAAATGGTTATCTTAAAAAAAGGTGTTATGAGTATAAAATTCATAAAGCCTAGTATAGTAGTTCTACATATTATAAGTGTGCAATTATTCAAAGTAAGCTAAATAATTTAGCATTAAGGTAAAGTGTGTCACACAAACTTTATATTAAATGAATATTAAAATAACGTGGAATTGGGGAAAAGCCAAACGTGGCCTAGACCCCTAATATTTTATTGTTGAGATTATGAACTTGAGTTATATAACTCTAGTAAGTGGGATAAATGAGCCTTATGTGACATGCGTATTAAAGTTAAACCAGACTAAATGTTTAACTGGAATTATTAAAAGAGAATTATGATAAGGGAATGAATGATTAATATTAATTAATCATTGTGATATTTACGTGTGATAGGAAATAATGGGTTGAGAGTACCCAACTGAATTATATTTAGCCCAATTAAAATATTATTTGGACTAGCCCAACGTACATGGGATATAAGATTATATATTGGTGTATATTTAAAATATAAGTATACTTCCTATATATGGGTATGTTCATATATATGTGTATATATGTGCCTATAACTTAATTTAATATAGTAATGTTAAGTCATTATAATTGATTTAATAAGCCCAAAAGGAATTAACCTTAGTATTTGAGGTCCATTCTACTGATGCATAAGAGAGTAATGTGGTTTGTCCTAAAATCATTATCCCAATTCCTTTCCAAACGTGATAGCACAGTGTCGTATTCCCTACAATTTAAAACTCAGTGATTGGTGATGATGGCTATGGAAATGGCTGAGGGAGAGTGGTTGACCAACCATTGGTTTCTTCTTCCTCCTCTTAGTTTAAATCTTTGGGCAAAATCATTCTATGGACAATGATTTCTCTATAAATGGGGACTCCTCCTCCTCATTTCCATTTACTGAGATATTCTGATAAGTTCCTAATAAGAGTGAGTTCCTATTAGTGTGAGCAATATGAGATTGGAGGGTTGAAGAGCAATAGTTAGCCAATCAAGTATTTTAGAGGTAATATTACTGATAAATATGTTCTTCATTTCAAGATTTATAAATTTCTTAGAAATGTCAAGAAAATGGTTGCTTTTGAGTCAAATATTGGTGTCTAAGGATTGTTGTAATCCATAAATTGTTGTAAGATATTGTTAATACAGTTAAATATGAAAACAACAGAAGTTAAACGGACCAATTTGATCTAGAAACAAATCCGCGGTGATGAAATTCGCTAAACATGTGAAATTATGGAAAAATAGTAAAACTCTTAAATTTAAGTAATTAAATTGGTTGTTAATGTGATTTGAGAATTGCTATCATGTCAGTTAAGTATTATATGCATGTATAGAAGTAATGTGGCTGATTTTAAGCATGTTGCATGAAGAATTATGTATGGATTTTGAGTTCTGCAGAAGCAGAGCCATTTCTTGAACTGTTTAGGAAGGGCACAACTACGCCCCTTCTGCAGCATAAGCCAGCGCAGCTGCGCCGGCTGCTGTATCTGAAACTGTCCTGGAGCAGCGCAGTTGGGCCATTCCCATAGTACAGAACAGCGCAGCTGCGCCGTGCACCAAAACTTGACACTTATTTTTGTTGAAATGTGATATCTCTAGCATGTTAGTTTGACTTAAGTATGCTTGATAATAAGCATGACATATAGTTAAGGTTACCTTACTTATAATGGATTTCTTTAGTATGATTTAGTACGTGTTTCGAAAGGAAACTTAAAGATTTTGAAAACAAACCTTGACGAACTTTGAGTCATTTAAGTTCTGACCTTGATAGCATGTATACGAAGTTTAATTATGCATGATATACGATTCAAAGTTGTATCGTATGTGTTAGATTACTTTGATTTGGTTTAAAATAATTTCAAAGGTAAACTCGGATATTTTTGCAAACTAAGTTTTATAAACATGGAGTTGTTATATTTTGACCTTGTAAGCATGTGTAGAAACATGTACAAATGAGTATGACATGTGATTCGAAGTTGCCTGGCATGAGTAGTTTGACCTAGTTATGCATGGAAATAAGTATGACATGTGGTTTCAAGCCCATTTGAATACTAGGAACCTCTTAGTCGCTTTAGTGTATATTTCTAAAGAAAACTTGAAACTTTGAGAGTGAACTTAAAGGAACTTGTGTACTTAAAGTTATAAACATGATAACATACGTACATGGCTTAGTTAGCTATGAAATGAGATTTAAAATTGTTTTACATGCACTAAGTTGCTTTAATTTGGTCTAGAATGACTTTTAAAGGTAAACTTGGACGCCGTGCAAACTAATACCTATGAGCATTGTGTTGCCTACCTTCTGAACGTGTAGGATGGCATGCTAGTACTATTTATGTCATTAAACATGGTCTATAAGTGCACTTATCTAGTTTGACACAATAAAAGTCATTAGAGCATAATTTTGAAGTAAGTTTTCAAGTGATAAACCATGTTAGTCATATGAATACATGTGAACATGCGTATCGAAAGTTGTTTAACATCGTTATATGGTTTGATGAGTACGTAGTTAGACTTTTGTTGCATGAAATCGCTTAGCCGTGAAATAAATGGCAATAAAGCTATAAATTGTAAAAACAACTTGAAGTAAACACAAGAGGCACCAAACTTGGACCAAGACCTCTTAACATGTGTATGTGTTAGCATGCTAAGAAATGAGGTGTGAATTAGAAAATAAAAATGTTAATCTGTTCTGGCCAGGGGACAGTGCAACTGCGCCCATCCCAGGCTAAACTGCAGCGCAGCTGCGTTGCAGGGCAGTGTTGCTTGACTATTTAAATTGGAATATGAACCTTTAAGCATATGGGTATGAATGTCTTAAGCTTTAATGCATGACTTAAGTGATGTTTTGAGTATATGAGCAAGTAATGGTTATATAAAACCCAAATTTGTTAAGGTTTGAAAAATGCAAGAACAATGTGAATCATGCATCTAAGAGTTTTAAATGTGTAATGAACACATAGCTAGTAAAGTGTGTGATAAAGGTGTATGATTGTTGATGTCAAGTATGTGTGACTACAGTATACTTATTGTTAGAGTTAGTGCCCTAGAGGCCAATTATTTGATATAATTGCTTAACATTTTGATATTATATTTGATTGAATAAATGAATAATTTTATTATGATTTTATTTACTGCGTTATATAAATGTTAACATAATAAAATTCCTTAAAATAATGATACAAATTATATAGTTTCAAGTATGTGACTTGAACATAAGATTATATAATTACAATTAGTATCATTGCTCTTAAATGTCCCTAGTCGAGTATCATTGTTGATGGGGCAACAATGTTGCATTGAGACTAGTATGTGGATTGACTAATGACCAAATCTCATTGGTCATAAATATATGAGATATTAAGTCAATGCATAGGTACATGTTAGAGAACGATGTACTGGACAGACCCACCATGAGAATTCTATGTGGAGCATTATACGAAGTGTCATTAGTGATTCTCATAGTGACAATGATGTAATGGTCCTCCGACCTGAAATCACTATATTATTACACGAAAATTTATGTACTTTGATATCATCAAAAGTCACCTTTAATAGGGTGGATAATAAAGATGATTATTGGGTACATCATGAATCGTGTGATGAATATGAGTGATCTAGATGGAATTTAACCCTCCTATGTAATAGGGGTGATATCCATAGTCCTCTTGATTGAGTAGGACTATGAAATGCATGGCTATGCTCAAATAGTGATTTGTTTCATATAGTCTACTCATTGATCAAGAAAAACTCAGATTAAATTATGAATAGTATGACATATTTCATGACTCGAGTTTAATCTAGGATATAAAGGTTAAAAGGATTAAATTACATTAAAACATTGGTCACGAAAAGGTTGCATCGAATCATCGATCTTATTATTACTTGGGTAGCAGTGATGCATTACTAGATGCCGCTCACTGTTTATAATTTTATAATATGATTTTAAAATTATTGCCAACGTAATAATAACCTATAGGGTCACACACATAGAACATAATTAAAAGTGAATTAATTTAAATTGTAAATATTTAAATATGTCAATATGATTGATAGTATTTAAATCACGAATTTAAATTAATAGGATAATTTATATATATCGATATATTAATTAAGTAAGACTTAATTAAGATATATATATATATATATATATATATATATATATATATATATATATATATAAATTCAAATTTTAAATTAGGGTTTTGATTAATTCTTTTTAACCGCTATATATATGATATGTAGCAGTCATTTTGGTATAATTATAATAATAAAACCCTAGCCGCTCTAGAGAGAGACTAGAGAGAAAAAGTTTCGAAAATCCTGTTCCTTTGGTGGCTAGTACCGCAGTTCCCTTTTGCAGAATCATGCGACGGTTCGCGTGCGTTCGTAGTTTCGTGAGGAATTGTGTTGGAGATTCGAAGCGTTTCAGAAGCTATTTCATAATCGGTATAATCTCTTAGCACTGAATTAATATATGTTTTGCATGGATCCTGGTTTGGGTTTCGGGAATTATTTTGTTTTGTTCAATTTAAATTCCGCTGTGCGTTGCTTTGTTGTGCCGAAATCCCAACACTTATACATACATAACTATTCTAAAAGTGTAACGACCCCAAAATCCATACAATTCAATTATTGACTTCGGTCGTTAATAACATGTCTAACTTCTAATTTTACATCATTATTCGATGTTAACTTAATAAAATGCAGAATAATTTAAATTTTTCTATCTTCTTACTTTAATTCTCTGAATCAAAACCTTTATCATCTACATGTCTGTGAATCATATATAATCCATGATTCACTCTATCGAAGTTAATATATATACTTACATACAAATCGATATCCTTTATACATCAGACAACTCAAACTTTAACTTTACAACTCAACATAAAATATAAATCATAAAACATTGAGTACATCTCATGAACCTTAATCATGTTTTAAAGAAATAACAATCTTTAGCTAAAATATTAATCTTCGTGTATTATTTTTGATCCACATCATTCAAATAGCACACAGTGTTACCTCAAATACTTAACCTGCAAAAATGGTTATTTGTAAGGTTGAGCTCGACAGCCCAGCAAATCTAACAGTTTTCATGCATCACGTAGCACATAATAACATGCTTATCATACATCTCATAAGCATTGGATTAACATAACATACATGTTGCAGTTCATATAACAAGTATAAAGATTGAAAGATTGAGTTCCTTACTCAACCAGCATTCATTACTCAATCAACGTAGTCATAAATTGACATTAACATTCATACTTTCAACATATATATAACACATCATGCTATTTGCAATAAAGATTTAAAATAGTTCATCATCAAGTTCACATAGCAAATAGGAACTGAAAGACTTGCCTTGATCGTTGTTTACTAATAACAGTTTAACAGCTTATAGCTATCTGAACTTCACGTGCCCTACACAATTATATAATCATTCACATCAACTATTAGTCACATAGCAACGAATATTAGTTGTTATATAAACTTTACTCTACATCTCATAACCCTTCATATTATCAATACACAATGTTCAATTTGAATGTGTTAACTTTCGACTTATATCTCATTATATTTCTTCTTAGGTCACACTCAAAGTTCATTCATGTAAGACCCTAACTTTTTATAAATAAAATTAAATTTCTTCTAATTATTATTTTGAATAATAAGGTGTTAATTTGATATAATACTTTTGTTATGGGTGAAATGTATAAATTTTACAAAATAAGCAAGTGGTTATAAAATATTCATTATTTTCAGGGAATATTCGTTTGGTCGTGGAATATTCTTGTTGTCGGGAAATATTCGCACGACGGCGTAGCCATTTGTGGGCCCCATAACGAAAAATGGTCGGATGAAAAAAACGACAAGTTTGAGTTTTTTTATAAATAACGGCGTAGTTGTTATCGTTAACACTGTTGGAATACATGGTGGTAAAAGTACAGTAATACGCGTGGTTGCACAGTAGAACACGGTATTGCACAATATTTTTGGATGATTGATTCTTATGTAAAAAGTCACTACTCAATAATTGCTAAAATAATTAGTGTTCAATATTTTATTGTAATGATTTAATAATTGCTACGTTAATATTTTATATTATTGTTAATTCAATAATTGTCACTGCACAATATTTTTTATTATCAGATCAATAATTCATATTATTTGAATAATATTATTAGATAACATTATTAGAAATGTCTGAGGAAGTTCTGTCTATAAAAGGGGTTTGGTGACCTAATTGCGCGCCAGTAAAGAGAAATTTTTATCGAAAACCCCCTTCTTTCCTGGGAACGACCTGGTTGTCATTATTGTGATTCTGTAATATTATTTATGAATAATTAATTATTGATTTATATGATAAGAAAATATTTATTTTTATGTGGATATAAATGAAGGAATTAATGTTGAGGTGCTTTATCAGTATTTTGTTGGAATTGAGGTGTTAAAAATCATCCGTATGTGGATTTCGATCATTTTCTATTTGTAATTTGAAAAAACTTTCTTCTACAAAGTCGTAGCGAATTAAATTTTCTATGGAATGGACATAAAATTCGTATTTTTCTGATAAAAAGGGCTATTTATTATGAATTATTGAAGTTTCTGAATATTGTTTATATTTAAAACATTTTTAGAAATTTTTTGGAATGGGTGGGCCCCACTCTTGTCCTTGTTGGTGTGCTGAGAATTTTTTTCAATGGTGGTGTGCGTGAATAGCAGCAGGTAAAGCCATCAGGTAGCAGGTTAAGTCTGCTTTGGCGTTCTAGCATTTTCCTATAAATAGGGTGCTTAGGTTAGAATTAAAAATCACACCAGAATCACAAATTTTCTCTCTATAATATCAAGTGTATTTTTGTGAGTATTTAGATAATTTGAGAGTTGCTATTCAGTGTAATTTTTCTTCAACATTATATCCGATATTCCAGTCAGAAGTACTGTTCTTTTGAAGTAAGAGATGTTATTTTCTTCGTAAATGATGTTATTTCGTTCAATATCATTATACCGAAATATTGGTATGATATTTATTATGAAATTTTTACCTTTTCATATCGAGGTTACTATTCACGTATACAGTATTATTCACGAATATGGTACTATTCACGAAGTATAAGTTGTCTTGTGGAATTTTTATCTTTTCGTGTCGGGATTACTATTCACGTATACGACACTATTCACAAATATGACACTATTCACAAAAAATAAAATTTTCTCTTCTTTGTTCAAGATGTCTATTATGGTTACTATCTTTGATTGTATCTATATTTTAATCTTCATTCTTGAATTTACTCCACTATGATTTATTATGAAGTATTTTTGAACTTTGATTATCTAAAGTACGAATCCATAATTTTTATCCTTTTATCTCACTGGATTCGTTTCTTTAAAATATTTTTCATCATCCTCTGTCTTAAATGGTGATACTTGATGAATATCTTTGGCCTGTAGTGCAAAGATGAACAAGTGTTGAGATGAATATGATCAACTGGTGATATAAATAAATATCTTTGGCCCGTAATACAAAGATGAATATTTGGTTCAAGATGTATATTGATTGATGTTACAGGGATAAAATATTGATGATGGACTTGTAAATCATAGAAAATAGTAGTCTTCATTCTCTACTTAACTCTTCTAATGAATTGTTATTTTCACTGCTAATATTGATCTAAAACTTGTTGTCCATTATATTTTATCTGATTTGTTGAAGGCTAACGATAATTTGTTATTCATTATCTTAGTCATAATATTCTTTACTGGACTAGTTGAGCTCACCTTTTTTTTTCTTCCATTTTTCTTCTCAGGAGGCGAGAATATAACGGGAACTAGTCGGGGTGTGGAGTGATGGGTCTAGACAGTTGTTTTAGCAGTCCTCACTATTTTGTAAAATAGTGTATCAATAATTGTAATGAAGACTTATTTGAGTTTGGATATTGTCTAGAAGACAATATCTGTATTTAAACTCACAACATATGTGTTGTCTTATTTTGCACAACAATTGTAATAATGAAGTTTGTAGTTGTTTCTGTACCATGTATTTGGCGACTTAGAATGGGTTGTGTGGACCTATTTTGGGGGCGTCACAGTTGGTATCAGAACTTAGGGATATGATCTCTGATGGAGATCTGGGGTTAGAACTAAGAGGGGAGAGACGAGTAAAACCTTCGCTAGTGTGTCCTACCTAATCTTATTTGGTATTTAATTGGCCGGTCTGATTATAGGGATAATATGTGGTATGTCAATTTCTTTGATTAACCATTATTTTATTGCAGTATTTGAGAATGGCAGCTGAAAATGTTAACAATAGAGTGAATGAGACCGTGGAGACACCTTTAATCACCAACCAGGAGAACGTGCAACATGACGACAATGTTCCTCTTGTAAACAACACCACCGATCAAACAATGAATGATGTGATGTTTAGAAGCTTTTTACAGTTCATACAAAATCAGACGAGGGAGACTCGTGTACAAAATACATATGGAAACAATGGTAACGCGTGGCTTGTGACAACTAAGCAGTTTAAAGAGTTGCGACCACCAGAATTTTTGGAAAAGTCAAATCCGATCAAGGCAGAAACGTGGGTTAAGAAAATTACCAAGATATTTGATGTCTTGGGATGCTCACAGGAACAGAAGGTTACATTCGCCACCTTTATGTTCTGTGGTGAGGCAGATTACTGGTGGGAATCTGTGAAGTGTACCCAGCCAGCCGCACTAAATATGTCTTGGGAAACGTTTCAAAAACTGTTCAATGACAAGTACTTTCTTGAAAGTTTCATCATATGAAGGAGGTAGAGTTTATCAGACTGGAATAAAATAACATAACTGTGTCCCAGTATGAGGCTAAGTTCGTGGAGTTATCCAGGTTTGCACCTTATTTGGTAGAGAATGAAGAACGTATGACGCGAATATTTTTGAGAGGTCTAAAACCCGAAATTTGTCAATACCTTATCTCTCACAAATTTTCACTATATTCAGATGTTATGAACAGGGCTCAATTATAAGAGCGAGATAATAGTTATGTTTAACCGAGGGACCACTACCAGGGTCATACCAGTGGCAGCAGTCATCGGAGCAATGACAACCAGCGGGGAGGAAAATATCCGGACAAAAGTGGTAACCACTCTGGTGGTAATCGTGGCCATGATAGTAGAAGAAGCGAGTCAGGGGGAGATTTCAAAAAGAAAAGGTACAACAATGACAACGTGAAGACGTCAGCACCAACATCAACTATTTCTAGGGGAGGAGAATGACCATCGGTCGTATGTTATAAATGCGGGAAAGAGGGACACATCAGGCCAAACTGCCCATAACAATCCAAGGTTATATAGCTAGAGATTGTCTTGTAGCGATGGTTCCTGGAAGAGCGTTTGTCGTGACTGCCCAAAATGTGAGGAACCTGAACGAGGTGATCACGGGTAAGTTAATCATAAACTCTTATGAAGTTTATACCTTACTAGATACCGGTTCTACCCATTCTTTTATCTCTCCTGCTTGTGCTCAACGTTTGAACTTGACTCCGAAGAAATTAGACTTTGACTTATCTATTGAGACTCTATTAGGAGAAACTTTCATTACATTTACTGTTTATAAATCTTACTTGATTCAAGTTGGGACCATCACATTACCTGTCAATCTTATTTCTTTGAAAATAATTGCATTTAACGTGATTTTAGGGATTGATTGGTTAACCACTCATCATGCTAAAATTGATTATTTTTGTAAGGTTGTTAGTTTTCATATTCCTAACCAACCTGTTATGCGAATTCAAGCAACCAAACCACTAAAATCAATCACTGTCATATTAAGCCATAAAGCCATTCGTTTATTAAAAAATAGATGTCAAGTTTTCTTAGCCCATGTCATGGACTTGAACAAAAATACGTCAGATTTGAATATTATTTCTGTTGTTAGTGAATTTCCTGACGTATTTCCTGAAGAACTTCCCGGTCTACCCCCAGAACGTGAAGTTGAATTCTTTATTCACCTTGAACCTGGTATAAAACCCATTTCTAAAACCCTATATCGAATGGCTCCTATTGAACTTCAGGAGTTAAAGGTCCAACTACATGAGTTGTTAGACATCAGTTTCATTTACATCTCTTTGGGGTGCTCCTGTTTTATTCGTAAAGAAAAAAGGCGAGAGTATGCGACTTTGTATTAACTTCCGGGAATTGAACCATGCCACCATTAAGAATAGGTATCCGCTACCTCGCATTGATGACCTGTTCGACCAGTTATAAGGAGCACAATTCTTTTCAAAGATCGATCTTCGTTCTGGATATCATCATCTGAAGATTAAAACTGAGGATATTCCGAAGACTGCCTTCAGAACTCGGTACGGGCATTATGAACTCTCAGTCATGTCTTTTGGATTGACTAATGCTCTTGCTGCTTTAATAGATATGATGAACCGAGTATTAAAAGAATATTTGGATCAGTTCGTTGTTGTCTTTATTGATGACATCCTCATCTATTCCAAAAGCCGTGAAGATCATGAGCTCTATTTGAAGCTAGTACTTCAAAGACTTCGTGATAACAAGCTATATGCCAAGCTGAATAAATGCGAGTTCTGACTTGAGGACGTAGCATTCCTTGGGCACGTGGTGTCAAAATATGGAGTATCTGTTGACCTAGCAAAGATTGAAGCAATACAAAGTTGGGAGCAACCGAAGTTAGTGATCGAAGTACGTAGCTTTCTGGGCTTAACTAGTTATTATCGGAGATTCGTGAAAGGATTTTCTCGAATCGCTACCCCGTTAACTCAGCTGACTCGAAAAGATACAAAATTCGTATGGAGCTAGGAATGTGAGAAGAGTTTTTAAGAACTTAAGATGAGACTCATTTCGGCACCTGTTTTGATAATACCATCTGGTTCGGATAGATTTGTTATCTACAGCGATGCTTCGGGCAAAGGGTTAGGATGTGTTCTCATGCAACATGGGAAAGTCATAGCCTATACCTCGCAATAACTCCAAAAATATGAGATGAATTATCCTAGTTATGATCTGGAGTTGGCAGTAGTTATTTTCGCATTGAAAATCTGGAGACACTACCTGTATGGGGAGAAAGTGGAGATTTATACGGATCATAAAAGCCTTAAATATTTCTTCACCCAAAAGGAACTCAACATGCAGCAACGACGTTGGCTCAAGCTGTTGAAGGATTACGATTATGCCATTCAATGCCATCTTGGAAAAGTGAACGTGGTAGCTAACGTATTGAGTAGAAGATCGTATGCGAGTACGAGTGCGATGTTGTTAACACAAAGATCCATTTTATACAATTTACAAAGAATGGAGATAGTGTTAAAGGCTCCAAGTACCCACGTGATTATATCAAATATACGAGTAGAACCGACTTTAATTGATAAAGTTAAAGCTGCTCAAGCTACGGACCTGGAGCTGATACGTATGAAGAAAAAAGTTTAAGAAGGTGCTATTCCAGAAGTAAGAATCGATGAAGAAGGAATACTTCGAGTCAACTCCAGACTTTGTGTTCTTAACGATTTTGAATTGAAGTATAGAATCATGATGGAGGCACACAACACACCATTTGTAATTAATCTTGGGAGTACCAAAATGTATTATGATCTTAGACATACATTTTGGTGGAGCAATATGAAGAGAGAGATCGCGGAGTTTATCTCGAGGTGTTTAACTTGTCAACGTGTAAAGGCAGAGCATCAAGTACCAAATGTTCCATTGCAACCACTTGAGATTCTGAAATGGAAGTGGAAACACATTACCATGGATTTCGTTATGGGTCTTCCCAAGGTTTCTCAAGGCATAGATGCGATTTGGGTTATTATTGATAGATTAACGAAATCTGCTCATTTCTTGCCGATACGGGAGACTTATTCCCTTGAACGTCTCGCTCGTATATACGTGAATGAGATTGTGAGATTGCATGGCATGCCAGTATCCGTAGTTTCAGATCCTGAACTAAGATTCACTTCACGATTTTGGGTTTATTTGTAGAAAGCTATGTGCACGAATTTACGATTCAGTTCGGCATACCATCCTTAAACGGACGGGAAATCAGAAAGGACTATTCAAACTCTTGAAGATCTATTAAGACTCTGTGTCCTAGATTTCAAAGGGAGTTGGGATAAGTACTTACCATTGGTGGAATTCTCCTACAATAACAGTTATCAGGCAAGTATAGGTGTGGCTCCATTCGAAGTATTATATGGACAAAGGTGTCGCTCTCCAGTATGTTGGGATGAGGTGGGAGAAGCAACGTTGTTGGGACCAGAGTTAGTACGTATGACTACAGAGAAGATCTAAATGATCCGATAATGTATACAAATGGCACAGGATTGACAAAAGAGTTATGTGGATCTTCATTGAAAGGACGTGGAATTTAATGTTGAGGATCATGTATTGTTACGTATTACTCCATGGAAGGGAGTTACAAGATTCGGGAAGAGAGGAAAGCTCAATCCATGATTTGTTGGTCCATTTGAGATTCTTGATCGAGTAGGAAATGTGGCCTATAGGCTCGCATTACCTCCAAACATGTCTCGTGTTTATAATGTTTTTCACATATCTGTGCTTCTTAAGTATGTGAAAGACCCAAACCACATTATTGAGTTAGAACCAGACAAGATAGTCAAAGATTTAACGTATGAGGAGGTACTTGTCAATATCTTGGATAGGAAGGAGCATGTCCTACGCAAAAAGGTTATACTATAAGTCAAAGTTTTGTGGAGGAACCATGCTATTGAGAAAATGACCTGGGAGTTGGAATCGGAAATGAAAACGAGGTATCCTAACCTTTCCGAAACACCAGGTACGTACGTTAATTTTGAGGATAAAATTTTATAAGGAGGGGAGGTTGTAAGACCCCAACTTTTTATAAATAAAATTGAATTTCCTCTAATTATTATTTTGAATAATAAGGTGTTAATTAGTTTGATATAATGCTTTGGTTATGGGTGAAATGTGCAAATTTTGTAAAATAAGCAAGTGGTTACAAAATATTCATTATTGTCGGGGAATATTCGTACGACGGTGCAGCCATTTGTGGGTCCCATAACGAAAAATGGTCGGATAAAGAAAACGACAGGTTTGAGTTTTTTTTATAAATAATGACGTTGTTGTTACCGTTAACACTGTTGGAATACTTGGTGGTTAAAGTACAGTAATATGCGTGGTTGCACAGTAGCACACGGTATTGCATAGTATTTTTGGATTACTGATTCTTACGTAAGAAGGCACTACTCAATAATTGCTACAATAATTATTGTTCAATATTTTATTTTACTGATTCAATAATTAATACGTTGATATTTTATATTATTGTTAATTTAATAACTGTCACTTCACAATATTTTCCATTATCAGATCAATAATTCATATTATTTGAATAATATTATTGGCTAGTATTATTGGCAATGTCTAAGGAATTTCTATCTAGAAAAGGGGTTTGGTCACCTAATTACGCGCCAGTAATGAGAAATCCTTATCGGAAAGCTCCCTCTTTCCTGGGAGCGACCTGGTTGTCATTATTGTGATTCTGTAATATTATTTATGAATAATTAATTATTGATTTATATGATAAGAAAATATTTATTTTTATGTGGATATAAATGAATGAATTAATGTTGAGATGCTTTATCAGTATTTTGTAGGAATTGAGTTATTAAAAATCATCCGTATGTGAATTTCGGTCATTTTTTATTTAGAATTTGAGAAAACTTTCTTCTACAAAGTTGTAGAGAATTAAATTTACTAGAGAATGGACATAAAATTCTTATTTTTCTGATAAAAGGGCTATTTATCATAAATTATTGAAGTTTCTGAATATTGTTTATATTTAAAATATTTTTAGAAATTTTTTAGAATGGGTGGTCCCCATTCTTGTCCTTGTTGGTGTGCTGAGAATTTTTTTAATGGTGGTGTGCGTGGATAGCAGTAGGTAAAGCCATCAGGTAGCATGTTAAGTCTGCTTTGGCGTTCTAGCATTTTTCTATAAATAGGGTGCTTAGGTTAGAATTGAAAATCACACAAGAATCAGAAATTTTCTCTCTATAATATCAAGTGTATTTTTGTGAGTATTTAGATACTTTGAGAGTTGCTATTTAGTGCAAGTTTCCTTCAACATTATATCCGATATTCCAGTCAAAAGTACTGTTCTTTTGAGGTAAGTGATGTTATTTTCTTCGTAAATGATGTTATTTCGTTCAATATCATTATACCAAAATATTGGTATAAATTTTATTATGAAATTTTTACATTTTCATATCGAGATTACTATTCACGTATACAATACTATTCACGAATATGGTACTATTCACGAGTACTATTCACGAAGTATGATTTATCTTATGAAATTTCTACCTTTTCGTGTCGGGGTTACTATTCACGTATACGATACTATTCACGTATACGACACTATTCACGAATACGACACTATTAACAGAAAAATGAAATTTTTTCTTCTTTGTCCAAGATGTCTATTATGGTTACTATCTTTGGTTATATCCATGTTTTGATCTTCATTCTTGAATTTTACTCCACTATGATTTATTATGTAGTATTTTTGAACTTGGATTATCTAAAGTACGAATCCCTAATCTTTGTCTTTTTATCTCACTAGATTCGTTTCTTTAAAATATTTTTTATAATCCTCAATCTTAAATGGTGATACTTGATGAATATCTTTGACCTGTAGTGCAAAGATAAATGATTACATGATCAATAACTTTGGCCTGTAGTGCAAAGATGAATAGATGTTGAGATGAACATGACTAACTGGTGATACAAATGAATATCTTTGACCCGTAGTGCAAAGATGAATATTTGGTTTAAGATGTATATTGATTGATGTTACAGGGATAAAATATTGATGATGGACTTGTAAATTATAGAAGATAGTAGACTTCATTCTCTACTTAACTCTTCTAATGAATTGTTATTTCCGCTGCGAATATTGATCTAAAATTTGTTGTCCATTATATTTTATTTGATTTGTCGAAGGCTAACGATAATTTGTTGTTCATTATCTTAGTCATAATATTCTTTAGTAGGCTAGTTGAGCTCACCCTTTTTATTTTTTTTTTATTTTTCTTCTCAGGAGGCGAGAATATAGCGGGAACTAGTCGGGGTGTGGAGTGATGTGTAACGATCGAGAAATTTATAATTTAATTTAAATATTTATTGAATTAAATAAATATTTTAAAATAATTTATTTATTGAGAAAAATAAATAATTGATGAATTGTGGTTAATTAATTTAGTAACTAAATTGATTAATGTTAATTAAATTGAGTAATGATAATTTTATTTGAAGGATTTAATTAAATTAAATCAATTGCTTAATATTTAAGAAAATAATTAAATTAAATGAATTGTTTAATTTAAAGGAAATAAATAAATTAAATAAAGCGATGTTTCAAATTTATTAATTAAATTAGATATATAATTATTTATTAATTTTTAGTATAATTATAATAAGATTATAAATAGTATAATTATAAGTATGAGGTAATTAAATTAATTTAGTGGTGTGACATGAAACCATATAATAAAAATAATCTAGTAAAGGAATATTGTGGTTAGCAAATAGGGCCTTGTGACCTTCGGCTTGTTTCTAACTGACGCCTTTTTCTTTTTTTTAACTGACGTACGTGGGATTGTGGCCAGTTTATATTTCCTACGTGTCTTACATTTTTCCCTAAGGCTAGTTATCAGTGAAGAGCAGAGAGGGCTTGGAGAGAGATAAGAGAGAAAAACACAGAGGAGATTGAGAGTGAGAGCTTGAGAGAATTTTCTGTGATTATCAAGTGGAAGAGAAGGGTTGGCTAATTGTTTTGCAAATCAAGGTATAAATTATCCCTATTTTAACTTTTAGTTTTGGTATATATATATTTTATGTGATTGGAAATCACGTGAATTGTAGTATATATATATATATATATGTTCAATTAGTTTTGCAAAATCTGTTAATCATCATATATGGTTGATGTTTGTTTGTTAAAATACATGAAATTTGGGTTTGTTGGGAGGAAAATATATAACAGTGGTTATATATGAAAATTGTCCTTAGAAAGTACCAAATTATGTGCCTTATATGTGTTAAAATCTATAAATTAAAGTTGGATTGTGTTAATATGTGAAAAAACGAAGGCGGCGTAGTTTAAATCGTGTCAAATGATTAAGAAACGAATTCGTGGCGATCGAATTTGCTAAAAGGTGTCAAAATTGAAGAAATCTTGAAAAATATGGTTTTGATTCTTCAAATTTGTGTATATATGATGTTTGTGTAGTTAGAATGATGAATAACATGCTTAACTATGATATTACAAAGTTTTAGATGTTGAAGTTTGGTGAATTTTTGTGGAATTGGGATTTTTGGCCTATAACAGATTCTAAGTTCGTGTTCTATAAAACTGAAACTGATGTGCCGAGCGGGCGCACTGTCTCTTGGTGCGGGCGAGCTGCTGCCGCGCGGGCGCGTTGTAACCCAGTGTAAAACTGGCGCGGCCGCGTCAGTAGTAAGTCACAGACAGTGAAGTCTGCTACTTCTGCAGACTTTGGTCATTCATTATAACTTGGCTTAATGATTATGTTAGTGTGTCAAATGTGTAATAACAAGGTTAAACACAGAAACATATCATGTGGTTAGTAACCCTAAAATGTTAAGGAAGGTTACAACCTAAATGATGGGTTATACCCATAAAGCCAATGTTCAAACAACTAATTGTTATTGCGATTTCAATGATATATGTAGGGTAATTAGAGATTATTTTACACTTGTGTAGTTTACATACAAGGCAAGTTTCTAAACCTATCTGTTTACATTGACCACGTTTCTAATTCTATCTTGTCATTATTGAGCAAACTTTCTAACTTCATTCTTTTATTAATGAATGCAAGTTTCTAAACCTTACCTCTTTTTATTGAGCAAGCCTAATGTATCTTGCGTATGTTTGAATAAGCTGTTATAACCTAATTCGTTACCTCGAGCGAGTTTTATTTCCTAAATCTTGATATTGTTATTCAAAGCAAATATTGTTCTAATACATTGATTCAAATGAGATTGTTCTAACTCTTTTGGACAAAGCACTTTGCATGTGTATCATGTTTATTCAATTATATTGTTGATATCCGATCTTTGACTTTGATAGCCTTGTTCAGTTATACACTTTTGTATTAAACCTTCAAGTAGTAAGCAAACCTTTATTGATGGAATTTGAATAGTATTCTAAAATTCTAGAAACACTGATAAGCTAGTTCCAAACTAAACTTTCTTTAGTGCGGAAATTCTCAATTCAAACTGAGACGAACAACCCTAACATAGGGGATTTTTTACGTGTAACGTTTAGATGTTTGTGCACAATACATGGTACAAAGGACTGATCCCCCTAAGTACGTTAAGAATAGTTTGTATAGTCTAATGACTGTTAAGGTTAAGGTAATAATACCTAAATACCGGAGACATAGTTCGTGGTCCTAAGACCCTCAGATATTAAAGTTCTAACTTATTTTCTATTTTTGATTCGTAGAACAAGTTCATTATTATTCAGTATTCGTTGTTCATTCTCATGTTATTATTATCACTACTCTTTATATCAGTGAGTAATTGTTTGCTCACTCTTTCAATTAACAATGCAGCTAAAGTCGAAAGAGGTGATGGGCCATCTACTAGCAAAGGAAAGGGCAAGATGTCCAAGTGATGAAGAATTATTTAGAATCTATTTAAATGCATGATGTTATAAAACTTGTTTTCTTTTATGATGTATTCCGCAAACTGATGTAATAATTTAAGGTTAGATTACTTGGGATTATTTATGAGATGTAACCCTTTAATGAGAAAGATTATTGTTTAAGTTATTTAATGTTTTATCCTTTATTATGGGTAGTTAGATGTAATTATTTTGATAGTGAGCACCAAATCCTATGGGAATGAAGTACCCAGATTTGGGGGTGTCACAGGTTGGTATCAAAGCTTTAGGTTATGCACCTTAGGTGGGGAAACCTTAGGAAGTAACCTTTAAGGAAACAGAAAACATAGTGGTGTTTAACTCTTATCGAGTTTTAAGGAATGGATTAAGGTATCCATTGAAGCTAAACAATAAAAGACATTATGTGCTATGTGTTAATAACTTATGTGCTCGCGAGTATCGAAAATGTTAAGTAAAACTTAAAATATTTTGTTGTCAGGATGTCTAATGAAGGAGGATCCAGTTCAGCTAGGGAGGTGATACCTCAGGTACCTAGAGATGACGAACCCCGGGATATTCACGTTGTGCGGGAACAGTTGATTCAGGAGGATGAGCCTGTGACCGATCCCGTGGAGGTTAGTTCTGTGGAGATAGAGGAGGATGATGAGGAAGAGGATCCTGAGGAGTTTCCACCAAACTCTATATCAGCTGAGATGTATGACGCTCTGTACGACTGTAATATAGAATTGCAGGATAATGTTGAGGAACTGAAGGAGATGGTTGAGATGTATCATGCTACAATGGAGCAGAAGGATGCGGAGATTCAAGAACTCGACTCACGCCTTGGAAACACGGAGTGGGACTTAGTGCAAACGAAAGGTCAGCATGAAGATTTGTTGGCAGTGAACGAGAAGATGAAGACTGACATGGAGAAATTAAAAGATGACTTCAAAGAGAAATCAGCTAAGCGCGCAAGAGTAGAGGATGCTTGGATGAAGGCGACTTAATGTGCAGACCGTGCTGAGGCTAAGGTACAAGTGAAGAAAGCTAAGATGAAAGAGATGGATTACGCTTTCAATTCTGCGATTGATAGGGCCCAGGATCGAGTCTATTATTACCCACCTCAGTTTGAGGACTCGCTGTGGTTCGTGATGGATCGTAGAACAACATATTGTATTATGGAGGAGGAACATCGAGAAGCCTTACGACGTATTAATATGCCTAGATAGAATAGGAGTGATAATAATATGTGGTTAATTATGTGAATAAATAAACTGTGAATCCCTTATTTGAGATGAATAAAGGGATAGTATGAGAATGTAATCCTGAAGCTTGTTTAGTTTAGGAAAGTGGATGTTTATAGCAGATATGCTATCTTTAATATGTTTTAAAAATTTTTGAATGAATAAAGGTTTATTTGAAATGTTATGTGTTATAGCTTTCATTTTAGAATGTTTAAGTTAAACTTCAAATACCCAAGAAGTTGAGTAATGAACTAATAAGCGTATATTCTAACAGAGAATGCTTCCTATAAGAAGACAATCACGTCAACAACCACCTCCTGAGGGGTCTACTAATAATAATAATAAGGCCAATGCTAACCCGATTCAGCAGTTGGTAACCTTGTTGACGGGTGCACTTACGAATCAACCGCAAGCTCAAGTCACGACCTTTAAAGAATTCAAAGCGGTAGGACCACCAGAGTTTTAAGGGTCTATGAATCCAGTGGAAGCCCAAACCTAGATTATAGGAATGGAAAAGGTGTTCGACGTTGCTAGAGTTAACAAAGATTAGAAGACTGCGTTCGCAATGTTCATGCTGAAGTCTGAAGCTAGCTACTGGTGGCAGGAAAATAAGGTTCGTGGGGGACAAGGAGTGATAGCGCGGGATAGATTTAAGGAGATATTCTTTGAAATGTACTTTCTAGAGAGTTCTCGGAATTAGTTGGAAGTGTAATTTCTGGAGTTAAAGCAAGAAACGATGACGGTGCCAGCATATGTTGCGAAGTTTGACGAGTTGGCAAGGTTTGCCACATATCAAGTCAATACCGACGAGCGTAAAGCGAGAAGGTTCGAACAAGGATTGAAACCCTAGCTTTATAGCAAGGTTTCAATGTTTCAGTTAAATACATTTGCGACTGTTTTGGAAAAGGCAATTATCGCGGAGGGTGGAAGCGATGCCTTGACCAAGTATAACCAAGAACAGAAGAAGAGGAAGAATGAAAATGAAAATAAGGCTGGTGGAAGTAACATTGGAAGTAACAGTCAGAAGAGGAAGTGGAACGATAATTCGACTACGGGAGGACAACAGGGAAATCAGCAGAAGAAAAAGTTTGAAGCTTGTACGACGTGTGGAAAGAACCATAATGGGGTATGTTTGAAGGGAAAGCGGGTGTGTTTCAATTATGGTCAGAAGGGACACATTGCACTGAACTATTTTAGTCCGAAGAAAGGAGCATGTTATACCTGCGGTTCCAAGGATCACATGGCTCGTGATTGCCCTAAGAAGCCAGCGGGAAGTGCAAGTGGTGGAAAAGGAAACAACTACGGTGGTGGTGCATTGACTATCACTGGACCAACACAGTCAAGCCGACCTACTGGAAGGACTTTCTATATGACCGTGCAGGGTGCTGTACAGTCTAAGGATGTGGTGTCAGGTATCATTCTGATTAATGGTATTAATGCTTATGTACTGTTTGATTCGGGTGCTACTTGTTCATTTATATCCGATGAATTTTCTCAGAACTTAGATTTGCCTTAAGAAGAATTAGAATTTCCCTTAAGTATAGAGATTGCGAATAGGGAAGTAATTCCTGTTAGATTTATATATAGGAATTGTAGAGTGGATATAAAAGGTCGAGAGATGATGGTAGATTTGATACCAATTAGACTTGGTGAATTTGATGTTATACTGGGAGTGGATTGGTTATTCAATTATGGAGCAGTAATTATTTGCCAAAGGAAGTGTGTTAACCTTATGACTCCGTCAAAGGTAGTGTTCTATGGAAGTAAGTCACCTCGACAAGTGAGTTGTCTGATAGTGATGCAAGCCAAGAAGTTCTTTAGATAAGGATGTGTAGGATACTTAGCCTACATAGTCGATACACAGAAGAAGAGTGCGAAGTTAGAAGAGATACCGATCATAAGAGATTTTGCAGACGTATTTCCAGACGATTTGTCGGGTCTTCCACCAGATCGACAAATCGAGTTCGTGATTGATTTAGTACCAGGAACGGCCCCGATATCTAAAGCACCGTACAGAATGGCCCCGATAGAAATGAAAGAGTTGATGGTGCAATTGCAAAAATTGCTCGACAAGAAGTATATTTAGCCGAGTGTTTCGCCATGGGGAGCACCAGTGTTGTTTGTTAAGAAGAAAGACGGATCGATGCGGCTCTGCATTGACTACCAAGAATTGAATAAAGTCACGATTAAAAATAAGTATTCATTACCTAGAATCGACGACCTGTTCGATCAGTTGAAGGGAGTGAGGTATTTCTCAAAGATAGACTTGAGAAGTGGTTATCATTAGTTGAAGGTGAGGCCAGAGGATGTACCGAAGACGACATTCAGAACTCGGTATGGTCATTACGAGTTTCTGGTTATGTCCTTTGGTTTAACCAATGTACCTGCAGCGTTCATGGATTTGATGAACAGGGTGTTTAAACCATTTTTAGACAAATTTGTGGTGGTGTTTATTGATGATATACTGGTCTATTCCAAGACCAAGGAGGAACATGTTGAACACTTAAGAGTGACGTTAGAGACATTGAGAAAATAGAAGTTATACGCTAAGTTCTCAAAATGTGAGTTTTGGTTGGAACGTGTACAGTTTCTCGGCCACGTTATTGATAAGGATGGAATTTCGGTAGATCCATCAAGAGTTGAGGCTGTGATAAACTGGGATCAGCCAAAGACACCATCAGAAGTAAGGAGTTTCTTAGGATTGGCAGGTTACTACATGCGTTTTATTCAAGATTTTTTCAAGATTGCGACCCCGTTGATGAATTTAACCAGGAAGGCGGTTAAGTTTGTTTGGACGGAGAATTATGAGGAAAGTTTTCACGAATTGAAGAAGAGGTTGAGTACGACACTTGTGTTGTCATTGCCTGATGATACAAGGAATTTTTTAGTGTATAGTGACGCATCGTATAAAGGACTAGGCTGTGTGCTTATATAGAATGGTAGAGTTTTTGCGTATGCATCACGACAGTTGAAAGATTACGAGAAAGGGTATCCGACTCATGACTTTGAGTTGGCGGCGGTGGTGTTTGCCCTAAAAATTTGGAGATATTATCTTTATGGAGAGAGGTGTGAGATATATACTGACCATAAAAATCTGAAGTATATCTTTACACAGAAAGATTTGAATATGAGACAAAGAAGATGGTTGGAGCTGATTAAAGACTATGACTGCGAGATTTTCTATCATCCCGAAAAGGCGAATGTTGTTGCTGATGCCTTAAGTAGGAAGGGACGGGAGAAGTTAATGATGTTGACTACTCAAGAGAAGCTAGTGTCGGAAATGACTAAGATGGAGTTGGAAATTAGATATCTGACAGAATCCGATGAAAAATTATTCCAGGTGGGAAACGGTTCAACGTTGGAGGATAAGGTGAAAAATTCACAACTTCAGGATAAAGACTGCGAAAAGATAAAACAGAAGATATCTGAAGGTGAGGAAAACAAATTCAAAATCAATTTGGAAGGGTTACTTCGATTCGAAGGGAGAATTTGGGTTCCGCTAGTACCAGAAGTTAAAGAGGAAATTCTGAGTGAATCTCACAACTCAAGATATTCGATTCACCCTGGAAGTACGAAGATGTTCCAGGATCTTAGACATCATTTTTGGTGGCCGAATATGAAGAAGGATGTGGCTGAATGCGTGGCGAAGTGCTTAACGTGTCAGAAAGTCAAAGCTGAGCATCAAAGGCCAAACGGATTATTACAACCGTTGGAGATACCAGAATGGAAATGGGAGCATATCACAATGGATTTTGTGGTAGGTCTTCCAACGACTCAATAAGGTTACGATGCCATTTGAGTGATTGTCGATCGATTGACGAAGTCAGCACACTTTTTGCCAATCAAGATTAGATTTACCCTAGATCGATTGACAAAACTATACGTGAAGGAAATTATGTCAAGACACGGTGTACCTGTGTCCATTGTATCAGACAGAGATCCGCGTTTCACATTTAATTTTTGGAAACGATTACAAGAATGTTTGGGAACTCAGTTGAGAATGAGCACAACGTACCATCCTCAAACAGACGGACAGAGTGAGAGAACCATCCAGACACTAGAGGACATGCTCAGAGCATGTATTATGGATTTCAAGGGAAATTGGGATGATCGTTTACCGTTGGTTGAATTTTCCTATAATAATAGCTATCACGCGAGTATTGGCATGCCACTTTATGAAGCGTTATACGGCAGGAAATGCAGAACTCCGTTATGCTGGGATGAGGTAGGTGAACGTTAGCTATTGGGTCCAGAATTGGTACAACAGACTGTCGAGATCATCAAAGTGATTCGAGAAAGATTGATAGCTGCACATGATAGACAGAAGAAATATGTCGATCAACATCGACAGAATCGAGAATTCGATATCGGCAATTATGTTTTCTTAAAAGTGTCTCCCTGGAAGGGGAAAATTCGATTTGGCAAGAAGGGAAAATTAAGCCCTAGGTTTATAGGACCTTTTGAAGTGCTTCAACGAATTGGTGAAGTGGCATACGAGGTAGCTTTACCTCCAGAGTTGGAGCATGTTCATAATATTTTTCATGTTTCAGTGTTAAGGCCATATAAGCCTGATTATAAACATGTTATAGAATATGAGCCCTTACAGTTTAAGAAAGATTTGTCATATGAAGAAGTCCCTGTTCAAATTGTTGACAGAAAAGAGCAAGTACTGAGGAATAAGGTGATACCTTCTGTTAAGGTAATCTGGAGGAACCACAATATTGAGGAAGCTACGTGGGAACTTGAAAGCGTTATGATAAAGAATTATCCTCAGTTGTTTGCTTGATTTTGTATATTGATTCTGGGGACAAAATCTTGTTAAGGAGGAAAGAATGTAACGAATAAATTTTTTGAGTTGTGTTTCTGGGGACATAATCCTTTTAAGGAGGGAAGGATGTAACGATCGAAAAATTTATAATTTAATTTAAATATTTATTGAATTAAATAAATATTTTAAAATAATTTATTTATTGAGAAAAATAAATAATTGATGAATTGTGGTTAATTAATTTAGTAAATAAATTGATTAATGTTAATTAAATTGAGTAATGATAATTTTATTTGAAGAATTTAATTAAATTAAATCAATTGCTTAATATTTAAGAAAATAATTAAATTAAATGAATTGTTTAATTTAAAGGAAATAAATAAATTAAATAAAGCGATGTTTATAATTTATTAATTAAATTAGATATATAATTATTTATTAATTTTTAGTATAATTATAATAAGATTATAATTAGTATAATTATAAGTATGAGGTAATTAAATTAATTTAGTGGTGTGACATGAAACCATATAATAAAAATAATCTAATAAAGGAATAGTGTGGTTAGCAAATAGGGCCTTGTGACCTTTGGCTTGTTTCTAACTGACGCCTTTTTCTTTTTTTTAACTGACGTACGTGGGATTGTGGCCAGTTTATATTTCCTACGTGTCTTACATTTTTCCCTAAGGCTAGTTATCAGTGAAGAGCAGAGAGGGCTTGGAGAGAGATAAGAGAGAAAAACACAGAGGAGATTGAGAGTGAGAGCTTGAGAGAATTTTTTGTGATTATCAAGTGGAAGAGAAGGGTTGACTAATTGTTTTGCTAATCAAGGTATAAATTATCCCTATTTTAACTTTTAATTTTGGTATATATATATTTTATGTGATTGGAAATCACGTGAATTGTAGTATATATATATATGTTCAATTAGTTTTGCAAAATCTGTTAATCATCATATATAGTTGATGCTTGTTTGTTAAAATACATGAAATTTGGGTTTGTTGGGAGAAAAATATATAACAGTGGTTATACATGAAAATTGGCCTTAGAAAGTACCAAATTATGTGCCTTATATGTGTTGAAATCTGCAAATTAAAGTTGGATTGTGTTAATATGTGAAAAAACGAAGGCGGCGTAGTTTAAATCGTGTCAAATGATTAAGAAACGAATTCGTGGCGATCGAATTCGCTAAAAGGTGTCAAAATTGAAGAAATTTTGAAAAATATGGTTTTGATTCTTCAAATTTGTGTATATATGATGTTTGTGTAGTTAGAATGATGAATAACATGCTTAGCTATGATATTACAAAGTTTTAGATGTTGAAGTTTGGTGAATTTATGTGGAATTGGGATTTTTGGCCTATAACAAAGTCTAAGTTCGTGTTCTATAAAACTGAAACTGATGTGCCGGGCGAGCGCACTGTCTCTTGGTGCGGGTGCGCTGCTGCCGCGCGGGCACGTTGTAACCCAGTGTAAAACTGGTGCGATCTCGCCAGTAGTAAGTCACAGACAGTGAAGTCTGCTACTTCTGCAGACTTTGGTCATTCATTATAACTTGGCTTAATGATTATGTTAGTGTGTCAAATGTGTAATAACAAGGTTAAAACAGAAACATATCATGTGGTTAGTAACCGTAAAATGTTAAGTAAGGTTACGACCTAAATGATGGGTTATACCCATAAAGCCAATGTTCATACAATTAATTGTTGTTGCGATTTCAATGATATATGTAGGGTAATTAGAGATTATTTTACACTTGTGTAGCTTACATACAAGGCAAGTTTCTAAACCTATCTGTTTACATTGAGCACGTTTCTAATTCTATCTTGTCATTATTGAGTAAGCTTTCTAACTTCATTCTTTTATTAATGAATGCAAGTTTCTAAACCTTACCTCTTTTTATTGAGCAAGCCTAATCTATCTTGCGTATGTTTGAATAAGCTCTTGTAACCTAATTCGTTACCTCGAGCGAGTTTTTTTTCCTAAATCTTGATATTGTTATTCAAAGCACATATTGTTCTAATACATTGATTCAATTGAGATTGTTCTAACTCTTTTGGACATAGCACTTTGCATGTGTATCATGTTTATTCAATTATATTGTTGATATCCGATCTTTGACTTTTATAGCCTTGTTCAGTTATACACTTTTGTATTAAACCTTCAAGTAGTAAGCAAACCTTTATTGATGGAATTTGAATAGTGTTCTTAAATTCTAGAAATACTGATAAGCTAGTTCCAAACTAAATTTTCTTTAGTGCGGAAATTATAAATTCAAACTGAGACGAACAACCCTAACATAGGGGATTTTATACGTGTAACGTTTAGATGTTTGTGCAGAATACATGGTACAAAGGGCTGATCCCCCTAAGTACGTTAAGAAGAGTCTGTATAGTCTAATGACTGTTAAGGTTAACGTAATAATACCTAAATACCGGAGACATAGTTCATGGTCCTAAGACCCTTAGATATTAAAGTTCGAACTTGTTTTCTATTTTTGATTCGTAGAACAAGTTCATTATTGTTCAGTATTCGTTGTTCATTCTCATGTTATTATTATCACTACTCTTTATATTAGTGATCAATTGTTTGCTCACTCTTGCAATTAACAATGCAGCTAAAGTCGAAATAGGTGATGAGCCATCTACTAGCAAAGAAAAGGGCAAGATGTCCAAGTGATGAAGAATTATTTAGAATCTATTTAAATGCATGATGTTATAAGACTTGTTTTCTTTTATGATGTATTCCGCAAACTGATGTAATAATTTAAGGTTAGATTACTTGGGATTGTTTATGAGATGTAACCCTTTAATGGGAAAGATTATTGTTTAAGTTATTTAATGTTTAATCCTTTATTATGGGTAGTTAGATGTAATTATTTTGATAGTGAGCACCAAATCCTATGGGAATGAAGTACCCGAATTTTGGGGTATCACATGATGGGTCCAGACATTTGTTTTAGCAGTCCTCAATATTTTGTAAAATATTGTATCAATAATTATAATGAGGACTTATTTGAGTTTGGATATTTTCTAGAAGACAATATTTGTATTTAAACTCACAGCATATGTGTTGTCGTATTTTGCACGACAATTGTAATAATGAAGTTTGTAGTTGTTTTTGTACCATATATTTGATAACTTAGAATGGGTTGTGTGGACCTATTTTAGGGGCGTCACATTTTAAGTGTTTAAGTCTTGCTAGGAATCATTATTGGTTTTATATTAATCCCATTTCATATCTTATAATATCCATTTCATTTGACTTAAAACACTTTTTACTTTCATTAACACTTGTCACGGTGTTTTGATGTTTATTAGTTACACGTCCGATTTGTCTCTCTTGTGTATTCTTATACAACTTATCCAATACATCATTTATTAATGTTAAGCATCATTATATTTACTAACATTCAAGTTCTATAACTTAGAACAACATCTTTTATCGTCAGAAGGACTACACTTGCATATGTACATGCCTGATGCCCTCCGATTGCCTCCAAAAACACAACAGTCCCAAAGATGTCCATTTTGACCCCTGTTCCCAACCTCAAATCGAAACACTTAAAGAATGCAAGTTGTAGGTCTATTCGTTATCTTTTCGAATCATCCTGAATCGCTTCAATCAGAGTTCGTATGAAATAGCTATGGCTGTTTTACTATAGGAGGTCAAAACAGTCACACCGGACAAACCTAAAGCACAGCTGCGCCCAATTAAGCCATAGACACGGCGCAGCTGCAACCTAGAGGGAAGCTGTGGCCCAAAAGACTTAGGGCATAGCGCAGCTGCGCCCGTTAGTAGAACCGGAACTTACAGTTTATTGTTATTGCGATTTTTGTACCTTTTCTTATTCTAATCTTCATGACTTGAGTTATACACATCCAAATTAGTCCGTTTTCCATTCTATAGATTTGTAATTTATAGAACTACAACATACTAGAATTATTACAATTTATAGAAATATTAACCAACCTAAATTTTAATCCAAAACTCATGTTCATATTAGTTTTACATGTTTTAACATATTTAGCGTAATCATTCACCACGAATTCGATTCCTAACCAAATCAATCCGTTTAAACTTCGTTGTTTTCATTTTTCAACATACTAACAACATCTATTATCAGTTTTATATTATATACATGATCTAACCATCAATTCAAGCCTTAAAATAGACCAAGCTATATATACTAAGCCATAAACTAAATTTCTTCTTCTAACACATGTTTCTACGAATTTGATTACATGAAAACCTGTTATAGATTACATATAACAAATTATACATACCAATTAACATATATGATCAATCTCTTAACAATTTAACCCTCAAAACAAATTTCAAAGAAGAACTTTTAGAAAATAAAAAATAAAACTAGAAGCTCCAAAAATTTACCTTTGATTCTTCAAAATCTCCTCTTCTACAATTTCTCTGAGAATCTCAATTATCTCTCAATTTCATCTCCCAAGCTCTCTCTCTTCTTTGTTTTCTTACTCTTAGCATTAGAAAAATAATGAGCGTAAGTTTTATTTCCCAGCACATTACAAAAACCCAAAGTCTCAGCAGTTGCAAAAACTAAGGGTCTCAAGGCCATGTTTGGCTAGAACCTAATTATCCTCTTCTAATTTATTTTTATAATCTCCTTATTATATAATATATCTTCTTTTCTCTAAGTGTCTTACTTTAACCATACTACTAAATTACTTAGCTAGCTAAACTAAATAATTATACAATTATAATATGTATAATTATTATACTTATACATTATGAAATTATATTCATAAACACCTCTATGTAAAATAAGAAATATTTTATTAAAATGATTAGTATTTAATCCATTAATTATTTTAATAAATTATACAATTATTATGTATAATTAATCAATTTCTTTCCTTCTATAAATTGTTCCGAGACAATTTATTTAATCCATTCCTTTAATCACAACTTAAATATTTATTTAATTCATAATAATTTTATTATCAACAAGGCATACCAATTAAATTATATTATTCCTTCATATAATTTTCCATCTTAATTACCTAATATTATTCAGTTAATTTCTTTTGCCACCATTTTTCTTTTTCATAACTAATTTGCTTCACTTTCTTTAATAGTTTAATCAACTATTAAATCTCATAAAAATTTAATTTTTTCACACCAAAACACATAATTCAAAATATATACATTTCATAATAAGAATTTTAATTATTAAATTCTTATTTTAATAACTTATAAAAATTCGGGTTGTGACATCCTTCCCCCCTTATAAGGATTCCGTCCTTGGAATCAACGAAACCTTCCTTACTCGATTTTCACCAAATCACTTTTCAAAATTTATCGTTGAATATCTCCAACACATTACCTTAATATAGGTTTTATTTATTACCACTCCAACCATTCTTCACAATAAATTCTTGTAAGTTTTATTTCATAACCTTTACTTATACTCAATTATATTTGAGTATTACATATTCTTTGACCTGTTCATTATCTTTCTCCAAGGATTAGTATCATATACTAGATTCTCAAATTCTCGGGACATTACATTGACCCCTTCTTCTAAGAATTTCGTCCTCGAAATTTTGACTTACTAATATTCATTCATTCAATTCATCAAAATAGATTTTATGTTAATATTTATTTATTCATTAGGTTCTACAACCAAATTCTTTCTCTAAGAATCTTTCTAAGATCATCATATTCCTCACCTTTTCATCTTCTAAGAGTTTCATATTTTCCTTATGTCTGGAATTTCATTTCTTTCTTAAAATTATTATGTTTTGCTTAATTTTCTCATCCTTTCCACTTTCACCTTTCAGAATAATAAGAATCTTCCACAGTTGCTCAATAATTGGGAAGCGATATGAATAACAGGAATTTAAAAGATTCCAATTCTTGCTGAGGGGTCATAAGACCTTGAACTCTTCTTCAGGTTTAATAGTGCATCACCACTGTAAACCATCTTTAACAGAATGTTTAGCAATCATACAGATTAAAAATAATCTCTGTAAGTACTCTAAGTGATCAGCCTATCGTACCCCTACGTCGTACACAACATATTACATCTTAACATCGTAACGACTATATGCGTTACTTTTGGAACCATTTTCTCCGATAACATGTCCCCTTTTATAGGGTTGTTCACCTCAGCTTCTTAACATTTAAATCCACACCAAAACAATTTGGTTTGGTATAGCTTGACAAAGAACGCTTGAATTTCATGAACATCTTTCAATATTCGTCTAGCTGAATCAAGTAGCATAGACTTCTACCAATAACTCAGACATCAATCGAGATATATATATATATATATATATATATATATATATATATATATATATATCCATATTATTTTTAACCAACTCAATTAGTATACCTTTCTTAGTTTAAAGAAAACCAAATAAATTTTTTTTATGACGTCATGATACCGTACTATCTTAATAGTACGTTGAGGATTCTGCCATTTTGTGACTTCGTCATACTATATCATACCATAGTGGACTGACGATCCGATGATCACATCCAACACTAGGTTCAATTGCATTGATGACTCCATCATTTATTATTTGTACACTATATCAAATGGTGTACACGATTATACAAAATACATTTTGATAATTTAAAATCATTTTAATCTAGCTGAAACAATTAGCATAGACACAAGAATAACAACACTATTTTTTTTAATTTCAAAAACCATTAATTCAATCATATGTTCCAACATTTTTCAAAAACAAAGAAGTGCAACATCAGCACGAAGTCAATAAATTTCAAAAAATTAGCATAGCTAGAAGATTTAGAATATCAAAATTTTCCTCCGTCATCTTAAATCCTTATACCACTGCTTCGTTACTTATTCATTCTACTAATCTTTAGCACCATCAATGTTTACCATACCAAAAATTCTTAGTTCTTACCTCACAAGTTTTCTATACCTAGTATAGTTCATCAAATTTACCACACTTTGGAAGTTCAGGAACGTACCACAATAATATGAGTTTATGAACTTATCCCAGTCAGGCCATAGGCGTCCATTCGCTGAGGGGTTCAAAACATACCATATGATTGTGAGTCACGAACTTACCATATGCGTGGTAAATTTCAAGAACCGTACCTAATCTTAATATCATCTAACTTAATCTTAAAAGCCTCTAACTATCAAATATACACCTGAGAAAAGAATCACCTTTCCACCACATATACATTGATAGCGCGACACCGATATTTCAATGATTATCAATGTGATAAACCAAGTACATGCACAAAACCTCTGCTCATACAAAGGTTTGTACAACTTAGTCACCATATGATCCTCAATTGAAATCCTAGCTAACATTACCTTACTCTTAACGTATTCTTAACTTGCCCTTAACTTGCTCAATACGAATTCCTCGTATCACATTATCTATAACTCCTCGTGAGTTTATCTCGTACTATATCATAGTACATTATCTTAATAACATCAAGCTATAATTATTCAAACATTACAGACCATCTTTCTTTTATAACTTAAATAGATCACGTCGTGATCTTATTCTATAATCATCTCCCTTAAAATTCTTTTCTTAACTCGTGATTGTTTTGTTTTACGATCCTCTTTCTTTCCTTTTTCTTCATTTACGATTTTATTTATGCTTTTAATCTTACAGACTTTGTCTATTCATCATTATTCCTTATCTTGAATATTGGAGTTAGGTAACTCCCAGTTCTTATCTTTATATCTCTTTAAGATTCTTCTTTGAATTTTCTTGTTTATATAACAATTCTTCCTTTAAGAGTTTCTAACTTCATTTACATTGCTCAACATTTCATTCTTGTTCCATATTTTCATCATACGTATCCATTTTCTATACTTGGTACACATCGAGTCTCTAATAGTTTCAATATGGTACGCTGAGTGGTTTTCCACAAACAACCAACAAACTAGGTTTCGAGTTACTAGTTCGTATCTACCTCTGCTCTATAAAGGAATCGTTTAGGCCAAATACCATACATCAACTATTAAAGAGTACGATTGTACCATACTTAAATATAACTTTTTATTCTTAACTTCTTTATCATTCTCTTCTTATAGACATTATTTATTTATTATCACCTTACATCCTTATTATTGGAGTTGAGTAACCCCATATTCATATTTCTTATAACTCTGCGAGATTCTTCTTTGAATCCTCTCACTCATGTTTCAATCCCTTCTTTATAAATTTTTTAAATTACTTCTTATTGTTCAAACTCTATCTGAGCTTATTCTTTATCATCTTCACATCTCTAATCTAAGGTTATAGCCTAAGGTACTTTTACCTAAGGTTTCTAACCTATCAACTTTGATATCAACTGTAACGACCCCAAAATTCATACAATTCAATTATCGACTTCGGTCATTAATAACACGTCTAACTTCTAATTTTACATCATTATTCGATGTTAACTTAATAAAATACGGAATAATTTAAACTTTTCTATCTTCTTACTTTAATTCCTTGAATCAAAACCTTTATCATCTACACGTCTTTGAATCATATATAATCCATGATTCACTTTATTAGAGTTAATATATATATACTCACATATCAAATCAATATCCTTTATACATCAGACAGCTCAACTTTAACTTTACAACTCAACAAAAAATATAAATCATAAAACATTTAGTACATCTCATGAACCTTAATCATGGTTTAAAGAAATAACAATCTTTAGCTAAAATATTAATCTTCGTGTATTATTTCTGATCCACGTCATTCAAGTAGCACACAGTGTTACCTCCAATACTTAACCTGCAAAAATTATTATTTACAAGGTTGAGCTCGACAGCCCAGCAAATCTAACAGTTTTTATGCATCACGTAGCACATAATAACATGCTTATCATACATCTCATAAGCATTGGATTAACATGACATACATGCTGCAGTTCATATAACAAGTATAATGATTGAGTTTCTTACTCAACCAACATTCATTACTCAATCAACGTAGTCATAAATTGACATTAACGTTTCATACTTTCAACATATATATAACACATCATGCTATTTGCAATAAAGATTTAAAATAGTTCATCATCAAGTTCACATAGCAAATAGGAACTGAAAAACTTGTCTTGATCGTTGTTTACCAATAATAGTTTAACAGCTTATGTGAGACCCCGAATTTTATGAAATAAAAGTATTAAATTTTTCTATTTTGGTAAATAGTTAAATTGATAAAAGTTTAAAGTTAAGGGTAATATGTGAATTTTTTTTTATAAAGTAAGCAAGTTGATATAAAATATTCGTTGTGTCGGGGAATATTCGATTAGTCGGGGAATATTCTTTTTGTCAGGGAATATTCGTATGACGGTACAATCATTGGTGGACTCCACAACGGAATTATTGTCGGATTGAGAAAATGACAAAAATATTTTTATGAAAATAACTGCGAAAGTTTTACCGTTAACTGTTGAAACACCCGGTGTTAAAAGTACAGTAATAAGTGTGGTTGCATAGTAGCACACGGTATTGATTATTGATGCTTACGTGAGAAGTCACTCAGTTTTATTTTATTAGTATTATTAATGTAATAAAACAGAAAAGCTTTTTATAAAAAACAGAATACTTTTATAAAGTTATTCGTTTTATTAGGCTAATAGTAAAATCGTTTTATATAAAACATAATACTTTTATAAAGCTATCTGTTTTATTAGACAATAATTAGAATATATTATATTTTATTATGCATAGTATTTGCATAGTGCCTGCATAATATTTGCATATTAAAATCTTTTATAAAGTTATTCATTTTATTAGATTATAAATATAATATATTATATTTTATTTAAAAGATTTTACTTTAAATATGGACCGTCCGATTAAAAGTAAATTAATGTGGACCGTTCATGAATTAGTTACTATGCAGTCCATTCTTCTATAAATAGAAGCTCATTCCTTCATTATTTCTTACGAATTTACTGAAACTCTAGATAGAGAAACTATAGAGAAAGTTTTTCTTCTATAATCTTGAGCGTATTTATTTAGAGTTTAAGAAAGCTTTGAGCGTTGTGCAAGTTTTTTTCGAGTATATCCTCGCCCTACCAGTCGGAATACTCTTCTTTCAAAGGTAAATGATATTATTTGTTGTACTCGTAAGGGATATTATTTGTTGTACTCGTAAGAGATATTATTTGTGATACCCGTAAGGGGTATTTTTTTTGTATTCATGAAAAGAACTTCTGTTATTCTATTATTTATTATTCTGTTGGAATAGCCTGTATACGCGGACTACCCTATACTTGGTGAAATTCTTCTGTTATTTAATTCTTTATTATTATGTTGGAATAACCTGTTTATGCGTAGTACCGCATATATGGTGAAATTCTTCTATTATTCCGTTCTTTATTATTCTGTCGGAATATCCTGTTGGTGCGTACTATGCCTGACCTGGTTCTATTAATTATTATTCTGTTGGAATAACCTGTCCGTGCGGTCTATCGCATGCATGGTGATTTCTGTTGTTATTCTATTCTTTAATATTTTGTTGAAATATCCTGTCGGTGCGAATTTCTCCTAACCTGGTTCTGTTTTTTATTATTCTGTCAAAATATCCTGTCTGTGCGTTTACGCATGACCTGGTTCCATTCTTTATTATTCTGTTGAGAATAACCTGTCTGTGCAGTCTATCGCACGCATGGTGAATACTTCTGTTATTCCATTCTTTATTATTCTGTTGGAATAACTTGTCTATGTGGATTACCACATGCATGGTGAATGATCCTTTGTATTCATTCCTTATTAAATTGTGGAAATGATTTGTATATGTGGATTACCGCATGGTGGACAAAAATCCATTTGCAGTTTTATATATTCTATTATACTCAGTTGGTTAAAGTTTTAGCTTCTATACTCCATGAAATTATTGGAATATCCTTGATATTTGCGCTTCATCCAGTATCTTTTCATGAAAATATTTTTTGAGCATTTTTAAATTTTACTCTACAAATAAGTATCATGTTGACAATTTGGACGTTATTGGTTCCTGGATAAATTAGTTCTTGAACTTGTTTTATTGAATTATTATGTCATTGTCATCATCTTCATGTTTATATGATGTTAAAAGTCATCTGTGGCCTGTAGTGCATAGATAGACTCGGTATGATTATGACTAGAGATTATTCGGTATAATCAGGACCGCAATGTTACAAATGATGTGGTAAAAGTCATCTTTGGCCCGTAGTGCATAGATGGACTTGGTGTGATTATGACCAGGGATTATTCGGTATAATCATGACCGTAATGTGATGAATGATGTGGTAAAAAATCCTCATTGGCCGTAGTGCATTGATGGACAGTTTTTGGTATGATTATGGCTATGGATTCTCTTCAGCTAAGGGTGCAAAGGTGAATTATTTTATGGCATGATTAGGACCGTTGATGAAAATACGATTATCTTTAGCCCGTAGTGCATGGATAATTCGTGGTCGTGATACTAATGAATATCCTTGGCCTGTAGTGCAGGGATGATTTGATGATGTGGATTAATTATTGAGCTGAGTCTCAGCGATGAAATATTAATTCATAGATGTGATAATAATGAATATCTTTGGCCGTAGTGCATGGATAATTCATGGATGTGATACTAACGAATATCCTTGGCCGTAGTGCATGGATAATTAGAAGGTGTGGATTATTTATTAAGCTGAGTCTTAGCGATAAAATATTGGTTATACACTTTTTATTTGTAGAAGATAGTAGATATCATGCTCTACTTGACTCTTCTAAAATACAGCTGTATGTCTTTGGCCGTAGTGCAAAGATGAATTTATTAGCATGATTATGAACAAGAATTATGATTTGGTATAACCATGATTTTTTATATTTCAGGTGAATATAGGTGATGAAAATTATCTTCGTCCTGAGTGCGAAGAGGAATTTAGAATCATAATTATGATTATGAGTTATTCATATGATTGTGGACAAGAATTGTTGATTGATGTTATAGGGATAAAACATTATTGGTGGACTTTTAACATGAAAAAGATAATAGACCTAATGGTCTATTTGACTCTTCTAATGGATTACTCGTTCCGCTGTAACTATGGTTGAAAAGTTTTATCAACTACCATATGTTCTAAATCTCTGATTTATTAACGATGAAGGCTATTGATGATGTAAATTAGCTTTAATTATGATATTCTTTACTGGGCTAGTTGAGCTCACCCTTTTGCTTTCATTGTTCTCTTCAGGAAGTGAGAACGCAGCAGGGACTAGTCGGGGAACAGAGTGGCGGTCCCGATGATATCATTAGTAGTCCTCACTATTCTATAAAATAGTATGATAGCTGTGGAGGTTCTCCCTAAACATTGTAGAAAAGTGTGTTGTATTCTATACATTATTTAGTAGTTATATTTGGTGAATCAAATAGGGTGAGGCGAATCCAACTTTGGAAGGGTGTTTTGCCACTATCATACAAGATATCTAATGACATACAACCTCGTGTTCTCATAAGACATGGTTGTGCACATCCACTTGCTGAATATATCTACGAGCACTATCTATATGATCTTGGAGTTTATTTGGAATAAAATTTTCACTTGGAGACAATGGAGATATTTATATGTCAAGAGAAGACTCACCATTGGAAAGAAGATGATAGTAATCTTCTTGTTTTTCTTTGGGGACTTTTGGGACAACCAACGATAATTCTGTGGACATATGATATCTATCATAACCTATACGCATGGTCTCCCATGTACGAAGGTTTTCTTGAGCACTTTCCAAAGATTTTAATTTCTAAAATAGTTTTTGACTATACTTTTATGTAAAGTATCATTGTAAGGTTGTGGTCAAGGTACCATGAGAGTTACATACATTTGTATTAAAACTCATAGTTAACTGTGGTTGTATTCTATACGATAACTCAACAGTTGTATAAATGAAGTTGTATTTGAATTTTGTACCATGTATCTGGCGACTCAGAATGGGTGATGTATACCTAATTTTGGGGACGTCACAGCTTACAACTATCTGCACTTCAAGTGCCCTACACAATTATATAATCATTCACATCAACTATTAGTCACATAGCAATGCATAGTAGTTATTATATAAACTTTACTCTACATCTCATAACCCTTCATATTATCAATACACAATGTTCAATTTGATTGTGTTAACTTTCGACTTATATCTCACTATATTTCATCTTAGGTCACACCCGAAGTTCATTCAAGTGTTTAAGTCTTGCGAGGAATCATTATTGGTTTTATACTAATCCTATTTCATGTCTTATAATATTCATTTCATTTGACTTAAAACACTTTTTACGTTCATTAACACTTGTCACGACGTTTCGACGTTTATTCTCCACACGCTCGATTTGTCTCTCTTGTGTATGCTTAATATGCTTATACAACTTATCAAATACATCATTTATTAATTTTAAGAATCATTATATTTACTAATATTCTTGTTCTATAACTTAGAACAACATATTTTATCGTCAGAAGCACTACACTTGCATACGTGCATGCCTGACGCCCTTCAATTGCCTTCGAAAACACAATAATCCCAAAGATGTCCATTTTGACCCCTGTTCCTGACCTCAAATCGAAACACTTAAAGAATACAAGTTGTAGGTCTATTCGTTATCTTTACGAATCATCCCGAATCACTTCAATCAGAGTTTGTATGAAAAAGTTATGGCTATTTTACTACAGGAGGTCAAAACAGTCACACCGGACAAACTTAGAGCGCAACTGCGCCCAATTAAGCCTTGGACATAACACAGCTGTGCCTTAGAGGGCAACTGCGCCTTAGAGGGCAGCTGCGCCCCAAAAGACTTAGGGCACATCGCTAATAATTGCTACAATAATTAGTGTTCAATATTTTATTTTATTGATTCAATAATTGCTACGTTGATATTTTATATTATTGTTAATTCAATAATTGTCACTGCATAGTATTTTCCATTATCAGATCAATAATTTATATTATTTGAATAATATTATTAGATAGCATTATTGGCAATGTCTAAGGAAGTTTTGTTTAGGAAAGGGGTTTGGTCACCTAATTGCGCGCTAGTAAGGACAAATCCTTATCGGAAAGCCCCCTTATCCTGGGAATGACCTGATTGTCATTATTATGATTCTGTAATATTATTTGTCAATAATTAATTATTAAATTATATGATAAGAAAATATATATTCTTATGTGGATATAAATGAATGAATTAATGTTGAGGTGCATTATCAGTATTTTGTCGGAATTGAGGTATTAAAAATCATCCGTATATGGATTTCGGTCATTTTCTGTTTGGAATTTGAAAAAACTTTCTTCTACAAAGTTGTAGAGAATTAAATTTCCTATAGAATGGACATAAAATTTATATTTTTTTGATAAAAGAGCTATTTATTATGAATTATTTAAGTTTCTAAATATTGTTTATATTGAAAACATTTTTGGAAATTTTTTAGAATGGGTGGGCCTCACTCTTGTCCTTGTTGGTGTGCTGAGAATTTTTTTCAATGGTGGTGTGCGAGAATAGCAGCAGGTAAAGGCATCAGGTAGCAGGTTAAGTCTGCTTTGGCGTTCTAGCATTTTCCTGTAAATAGGGTGCTTAGGTTAGAATTGAAAGACACTAGAATCAAAAATTTTCTCTCTCTATAATATCAAGTGTATTTTTGTGAGTATTTAGATACTTTGAGTGTTGCTATTTAGTGCAAGTTTCCTTCAATATTATATCCGATATTCCAGTCAGAAGTATTGTTCTTTTGAGATAAGGGATGTTATTTTCTTCGTAAATGATGTTATTTCGTTCAAAATTATTATACCAAAATATTGGTATGAATTTTATTATGAAATTTTTACCTTTTCATATCGAGGTTACTATTCACGTATACGACATTATTCACGTATACGGCACTATTCACGAATACTGTATTATTCACGAAGTATGATTTGTCTTGTGAAATTTCTATCTTTTCGTGTCGGAGTTACTATTCACGTATACGACACTATTCACGTATACAACACTATTCACGAAAATGACACTATTTATAGAAAATTGAATTTTTCTCTTCTTTGTCCAAGATATCTATTATGGTTACTATCTTTGATTGTATCTATGTTCTGATCTTCATTCTTGAATTTTACTCCACTATAATTTATTATGGAGTATTTTTGAACTTGAATTATCTAAAGTACAAATCCCTAATTTTTGTCCTTTTATCTCACTTGATTCGTTTCTTTAAAATATTTTCATCATCCTCAGTCTTAAATGGTGATACTTGATGAATATCTTTGGCATGTAGTGCAAAGATGAACAGGTATTGAGATGAACATGACCAACTGGTGATACACATGAATATCTTTAGCTCGTAGTGCAAAGATGAATATTTGGTTCAAGATGTATATTGATTGATGTTACAGGGATAAAATATTGATGATGGACTTGTAAATCATAGAAGATAGTAGACTTCATTTTCTACTTAACTCTTCTAATGAATTGTTATTTCCGCTGCGAATATTGATCTAAAACTTGTTGTCCATTATATTTTATCTGATTTGTTGAAGGCTAACGATAATTTTTTGTTCATTATCTTAGTCATAATATTCTTTACTGGGCTAGTTGAGCTCACCCTTTTCCTTTTTGTTCCATTTTTCTTCTCAGGAGGCAAGAATATAGCCAGAACTAGTCGGGATATGGAGTGATGGGTCCAGACAGTTGTTTTAGCAGTCCTCACTCTTTTGTAAAATAATGGATCAATAATTGTAATGAGGACTTATTTGAGTTTGGATATTATCTAGAAGACAATATTTGTATTTAAACTTACAGCATATGTGTTGTCGTATTTTGCACGACAATTTTAATAATGAAGTTTGTAGTTGTTTTTGTACCATGTACTTGGTGACTCAGAATGGGTTGTGTGAACTTATTTTGGGGGCGTCATAGTTGGTATCAAAGCTTAGGGATATGATCTCTGATGGAGATCTGGGGTTAGAACTAGGAGGGGAGAGACGAGTAAATCCTTCGCTAGTGTGTCCTACCTAAGCTTATTTGGTATTTAATTGGTTGGTCAAAATATAGGGATAATATGTGGTATGTCAATTTCTTTAATTAACCCTTGTTTTATGGCAGTATTTGAGAATGACAGCTGAAAATGTTAACAATAGAGTGAATGAGACCGTGGAGACACCTTTAATCACCAACCAGCTGGGAGGAAAATATCCAGACAAAAGCGGTAACCACTCTGGTGGTAATCGTGGCCATGATAGTAGAAGAAGCGAATCGGGGGGAGATTTCAAAAAGAGAAGGTACAACAATGATAATGTGAAGACGTCAGCACCAGCATTAACTGTTTCTAGGGGAAGAGAACGACCATCGGTCGTATGTTATAAATGCGGGAAAGAGGGACTCATCAGCCCAAACTGCCCACAACAATTCAAGGTGTGTTATAACTGTGGAAAGGAATGTCATATAACTAGAGATTTTCTTGTAGCGAAACCAAGTCCAGCGGGAATGGTGACTCCAAAGGCTGTCCCGAACAAGACAAAGTCGATGGTTCCTGGAAGAGCATTTGTCGTGACTGTCCAAAATGCGAGGAACCCAAACGAGGTGATCACGGGTAAGCTAATCATAAACTCTTGCGAAGTTTATACCATACTAGATACCGGTTCTACTAATTCTTTCATCTCTCCTGCTTGTGCTCAACGTTTAAACTTGACTCCGGAGAAATTAGACTTTGACTTATCTGTTGAGACTCCGTTAGGAGAAACTTTCATTACATCTACTGTTTATAAATCTTACTTGTTTCAAGTTGGGACCATCACATTACCTACCGATCTTATTTCATTGAAAATATTTGCATTTGATGTGATTTTAAGGATTGATTGGTTAACCACTCAACATGTTAAAATTGATTATTTTCGTAAGGTTGTTAGTTTTCATATTCCTAACCAACCTGTTATGCGAATTTAAGCAGCCAAACCACTAAAATCAATCACTGTCATATCAAGCCATAAAGCCATTCGTTTATTAAAAAATGGATGTCAAGTTTTCTTAGCCCATGTCATGGACTTGAACACAAATACGTCAGATTTGAATAATATTTCAGTTGTTAGTGAATTTTCTGACGTATTTCCTGAAGAACTTCCCGGTCTACCCCCAGAACGTGAAGTTAAATTCTTTATTGGCCTTGAACCTGGTACAAAACCTATTTCTAAAACCCCATATCAAATGGCTCCTATTGAACTTCAGGAGTTAAATGTCTAACTACAGGAGTTGTTAGATATCGGTTTCATTCGTCTTAGTACATCTCCTTGGGGTGCTCCTATTTTATTCGTAAAGAAGAAAGACAGAAGTATGAGACTTTATATTGACTACCGGGAATTGAACCATGTCACCATCAAGAATAGGTATCCGCTACCTCATATTGATGACCTGTTCGACCAGTTGCAAGGAGCACAATTCTTTTCAAAGATCGATCTTCGTTCTGGATATCCTCAGCTGAAGATTAAAACTGAAGAAATTTCGAAGACTACTTTTAGAACTCGGTACGGGAATTATGAATTCTTAGTCCTGTCTTTTGGATTGACTAATGGTCCTGCTGCTTTCATAGATATGATGAACCGAGTATTCAAGGAATATTTGGATCAGTTCGTTGTTATCTTTATTAATGACATCCTCATCTATTCCAAAAGCCGTGAAGATCATGAGCGCCATTTCAAGCTAGTACATCAAAGGCTTCGTGATAACAAGCTATATGCCAAGCTGAAGAAATGCGAGTTCTGGCTTGAGGAAGTAGCATTCCTTGGGCACGTGGTGTCAAAACATGGAGTATCTGTTGACCCGATGAAGATTGAAGCAATACAAAGTTAGGAGCAACCGAAGTCGGTGACCGAAGTACGTAGCTTTCTGGGTTTAGCTGGTTATTATCGGAGATTAGTGGAAGGATTTTCTTGAATCGCTACTCTGTTAACTCAGCTAACTCGGAAAGATACAAAATTCGTATGGAGTGAGAAATGTGAGAAGAGTTTTCACGAACTCAAGAGGAGACTCATTTCGGCACCTGTTCCGACAATACCATCTGGTTCAGATGGATTTGTTATCTGCAACGATGCTTTGGGCAAAGGGTTAGGATATGTTCTCATGCAATATGGGAAAGTCATAGCCTATACCTCACGATAACTCAAAGAATATGAGAGAAATTATCCTACTCATGATCTGGAGTTGGCAGCAGTCGTTTTCGCGTTAAAAATCTAGAGACATGATAAGTGGGTTTTATACCTACGAATTGGTTCCTAATTCAAGCTTAAAGTGTGTTAATTCTTGGTTTTTATGTTTTATTTTTAATTGTTTAGCGTTGTTTTGTGTTTAGGTGTGGTGGAGTGGCGATTGGACTAAAAGAGTGCATTTATGGCAAAATGTGGCAAGTTTAGAGTTAAAGTGGACAACTAGCAGAAGGTAAGCCAACCGGGGCTGGCTAATTCCTATACAAAATCCCCACCGGGGCGGGGGGTGAAAACCAAGTTAACAACTTATATGCCTGCTGGGGCGGGCTCTTTACAAGGCAAAACCCCCGCCGGGGCGGGGGTACGGGAAAGAGAAGGAGTGTCCTAGTTGGTTTGGAATGCAGCAACAAAGAAGAGAATAGTCATTGGCTCGGATTGGAACTCATTTTGGCGAAGAACTAGAGTCAAAATACATGTCTTAGATATATATATTTTTACAACAAACACAAGATGGAGAGATCATAGAAGCAATTAGATCATAAAAGATAGTTTTTCTGAGCAAGAGCATTGGAGGAAGATTTTGAAGGCGATTTCACAATAATTGCATATTGAGGCTAGAGAGAAGGGTGGTTCTGGATTTATTCTTCTTCTTTAGTTTAATTTTTGTAATTGGGATGATGTTTATTTTAATTAATTCAATTTTTATTTCATTGACAATGAACTAAATTCTTTATTAGGCTTATAACGGATCTTTGAGTGGAACGATGATTATGTAACTTTGATTTTCAGTTTAATGAGCTATCTTTCAGTTTATCTATATTGATTTGTGATTGAATTTATGAATTGCTTGATCACCAATTTTATGTGGACTTGTATGAACTTGAGAGATGAATTACGAGTCTAGACTTAGTCAATATAGCATGTGTTCTTGAATTCTTTGAATGAATGGAATCTTGATGAATGTTAGGGTAGAGATATGCTTAACATCGCATGTAATCGGATAGAGAACTTGAACTTAAACCTTCTTTGATTGTAATTCACATAGAGATATAGTGAGTTAGTTAATTAAGATGTTTAACTTAATTCTATCTAATTTATGGATTTGAGTTAATAGGGTATTAGTGCATCGAGAGGTGGCTAGTTCTACTTGAATGTTCTTGATTAATAAACTAGGATAGTGAATTAAATTGGGATAAGGTGTAATAATCAGAGTGATGCTTAGAGTGAAGTTGTAAGCCAAATTCTCCAATATTTGTTTAAAAATTTGATTTTTAGGGTCTATCGATTGTTCGGTTTTATTAGTATTTTTAATATTTTTGGTTACAATTCTTAAATTGGATAGTTTGATAAAATTTGGATTAATAGGAAATTGGTAATTGTGAGGGTTAATTTCTTGCTAATCTCTGTGGGAATGATACTTGACTTATCACTTTATTACTTGTTGACCACGTATACTTGCGTGTTGTGCGTATATAGATTTTACCCAACAAGTTTTTTGTGCCGTTGCCGGGGACTAGTATAGATTTTAATAATTTTGCAATATCAGTTTAATCAGTCCAGTTTTACTTATACATTTCCCCTTTTTGATTTGTTCTTTCTATTTCAGTTTCTTGAAGTCGGTTTATGCAAGCTCGGCCCAAAAACCCAGACTTGCTTCCTTTGGAGGATGACATCGAGAAGCAGTTTCAAAAGCTAAGTAAGTGGATCAAAGACACGAGAGAAGACTTTGAGAATTCTAAAAAAGAAGAAGTAATGGCTGCCGAAGACCAGAAAGCGTTGTGAGATTTTGCTACACCTAAGGTGACTGAGCTTCAGATGAATATCACCAGGCCAATGATTGCTGCAAATACGTTTGAAATCAAGCCTGGAACGATTCAAATGATTCAGAACTCGGTACAGTTTGGGGGACTTGCAAATGATGATCCGAATGAACACTTGATTAGTTTTTTGGAGATATGTGACACTTTCAAGTATAATGGGTTGTCGGATGAAGCAGTCAGGCTTCACTTGTTCCCATTCACTCTGCGGGACAAGGCGAAGAGTTGGTTACACTCACTACCGACGGGATTAATAACTATATGGGAAGACCTCACTCAAAAATTTCTAGCCATATTCTTCCCACCAGCAAAGACTGCAAAAATGAGGAATGAGATTACTATGTTTGAACAGTAGTATGGGGAATTGTTATATAAGGCATGGGAGAGATACAAGGAGTTGCTTAAGAAATGCCCACATCACGGATTACCAAAATGGCTGTAGATGAACACATTCTACAACAGGTTAAATGGGAATCTCAAGATGAGTATCGATGCAGCTTCAGGAGGAGCATTTATGGCTAAGAGATATGAGGAAGCGTATGAGTTAGTTGAGACAATGGCAGCTAACAACTACCAGTGGCCTACTTCAAGGATGACACAACCTAAGGTGGCTAGGGTTTTAGAGGTACGCGTTGGCAGCTCAGATTGCTACCTTATCAAAGAAAATGGATAATCTGACAGGGGCACAACCACAGCAGGTGGCGTATGTGTGCGAGTTATGTGCTGGAGAACATCCTACGGAGTAGTGCGCCATCAACCCAGCATCAGTTCAGTTTGTGGGCAACTATAATAGGATTCCGCCACAGAATATGTATCAAAATGCCTACAACCAGGGGAATAGAAACCATCCCAATTTGTCATGGAGCAACAATCAAAATCAGCAGGCTCCACGACAATCTTATCCCCCGGGTTTTCAGAATCAACATCAACAAACAACTTAGCATCAAGAGAGAAAAACATATTTAGAAGAGTTGTTGTCAAAGTATATAACAAGTAATGAGGTAGTTATGAAGTCACAAGCAGTAGCCATCAAGAATCTAGAAAACTAGATGGGACAATTGGCATTAGCATTGAACAATAGACCGCAAGGGACTCTACTAAGTGACACCAAAAAGAATCCGAAGGGAAATCACGAACAGTGTCAGGCTATCACTTTGAGAAGTGGAAAACATCTAGATGGGGAAATTACAGAAAATTCAATTACAAAAGAAGACAAAGTTGATGATAACAAAGTGGTTGAAGAGAAATAGAGAGAGGAAAAGCAAGTTGAATAGACAAAGTCAGATGATAAGCTAGTTGTGTATCCTCCATCGTCGTTTCAGCAAAGAGTCCAAAAGCAGAAATTAGATAAGTAATTCGCTAAAATTTTAGATGTTTTTAAGAAACTTCAGATTAACATTCCTTTCGCAGAAGCCCTTGAGCAGATGCCTTGTTATGCTAAATTCATGAAGGGAATTCTGTCTAGGAAAAAGAAGTTGGAGGATTTTGAAACTGTAGCATTAACAGAGGAGTGCAGGGCAATGTTACAGCAAAAGTTACCGCCAAAGTTGAAAGATCCGGGGAGTTTTACCATTCCGTGCACAATTGGGAATATGGCATTCAACAAATGTTTATGTGATTTAGGGGAAAGTGTGAACCTTATGCCATTATCTGTATATACTGAATTGGGTTTACCAGCTTCGAAACCGACCAATATATCTCTACAGTTGGCGGATAGGTCAGTCACGTACCCAAGAGGCATTGTGGAGGATATTTTAGTCAAGGTAGATAAATTTATATTCCCCGCGAACTTCATAATTCTGGATTTTGAGGAAGATAAGAACATCCCCATCATCTTAGGGAGACCGTTCTTGGCTACAGGTAGGACTCTCATCGATGTGCAAAAAGGTGAACTAACTATGAGGGTCCAAGATCAGGAAGTAAAGTTCAATGTATTTAAAGCCATGAAGTTTCCTACGGATGAAGAGGAGTGTTTCAGGATGAATGTCATTGATCAAATAATCATCGAAGACATGGTTAAAAGTTTGGCTAATGATCCATTGGAAACTACACTACTGGGGGATGAAGATTTAGATGATCCGGAGTTTATAGATTATTTGCATATGTTGGCTTCCTTGCCATGCTTTAATAGATTCAAGGAACCGTTTGAGCCATTACACATAGAAGAGAAAGCCACGACAAGGATGAAACCTTCATTGGAGGAGCCACCTACACTTGAGCTAAAACCACTTCCTAAACATCTCATGTATGAATACTTAGGCAATTCTAATACTTTACCTGTTATTATTGCTTCTGCGCTTAACGAAATGCAGGAAAATAAGTTGCTGAGAGTGCTAAGAGAATATAAATTGGCTATCGGATGGACAATAGCAGATATCAAGGGAATCAGTCTATCCTTATGCATTCACAACATTCTAATGGAAGAGGATTCAAAGCCAACTGTGGAACAGCAGAGACGGCTAAACCCGATAATGAAATAAGTAGTAAAGAAAGAGATTCTGAAGTGACTGAATGCGGGGAATCATCTACCCAATTTTAGACAGTGCTTGGGTCAGTCCCATTCAATGTGTGCCGAAAAAGGGCGGAATGACCGTAGTAAAGAATGACGACAACAAATTAATTTCGATGAGGACATTGACCGGTTGGAGGGTTTGCATGGACTACCGAAAGCTGAATAAGGCAACCCACAAAGACCACTTTCCTCTGCCTTTTATCGATCAGATGTTGGATAGATTGGCAGGCCACGAATTTTATTGCTTACTGGATGGGTATTCGGGATATAATAAGATAGTTATTGTTCTTGAAGATCAAGAGAAAATCACTTTCACGTGCCCATACGGCATATTCGCATTCAAGAGCATGTCTTTTGGCTTGTGTAATGCACCCGCTACCTTCCAACGGTGTATGATGGCCATCTTCTCAGACATGGGGGAGAAAAATGTGGAAGTCTTCATGGACGACTTTTCGGTCTTTGGGGATAGTTTTGATATCTGTTTAGAAAACTTAGTCATGGTTTTAAAGCGCTGCGTAGAAACTAATTTGGTACTAAACTGGGAGAAGTGTCATTTTATGGTTGAAGAAGGAATAATCTTGGGGCACAAGGTCTCGACGAAATGATTAGAGGTTGATAAAGCAAAGCTAGAAACGATTAAAAATCTTCCACCGCCAACTTCAGTTAAGGGAATCCGAAGCTTTCTTGGACATGCCGGGTTCTATAAGAGATTTATAAAAGACTTCTCTAAGATTGCAAAACCATTGTACAGTCCCTCAGATAAGGATTCAGTTTTCAAATTTGATGAAGAATGTAAATTAGCATTTGAGCTACTGAAGAAGAAATTGACTACAGCTCCAGTTATTGTCGCATCGAACTAGAATTTGTCGTTTGAGTATGTATGATGCAAGCGACTATTCGGTAGGGGCTGTGCTGGGTCAACACCGAGAGAAGACATTCCACGCCATATACTATGTGAGTAAAACCTTTACGGATGCCTAATTGAACAACACAACTACAAAAAAGGAGTTACTTGCAGTAGTATATGCCTTTGATAAATTCTGGGCATATTTAATTGGGACAAAGGTTGGGGTTTATACGCATCACTCGGTAATTCGATATTTAATTTTGAAGAATGATGCTAAGCCGCAACTTATCAAATGGATCCTCCTTCTACAGGAATTTGATTTGGAAATAAAAGATAGAAAGGGAACGAAAAATCAAGTTGCAGATCATTTATCGAGGTTGGAAAATTCGGGTAAAGATGAAGAGGATAAGTGTGTAATCAACGAGTCATTTTTGGATGAGCAGCTGTTTGGAGTCAATGCAAAATTTCCGTGGTATACAGATTTTGCTAACTATCTAGTGAGCAACATCATTCCCCCTGATCTTACACGACAGCATAAAAATAAATTCCTATATGACGTCAAGTGGTACATGTGGGATGAGCCATACTTATTTAAACAGTGCGCCGACAAGATGATTTGAAGATGTGTGCCCTACAGCGAGGTGAAAAATATATTGCACGAGTGTCATGCGTCTACATACGGGGGACATTATGGAAGTGAAAGAACAGCGACGAAAGTGCTTCAAGCAGGGTTCTATTGGTCTACAGTATTTAAGGATGCCCACCAATTCGTAAAAAGCTGTGATAGATGTCAAAGGGTGGGCATCAAAAAGGAATGAGATGCCACTACAAATTATCTTGGAAGTTGAAATTTTTGATGTTTGGGGTATAGATTTTATGGGGCCATTTCCTTCATTATTCAGTAATCAGTACATCTTGCTTGCGGTTGACTATATATCAAAATGGGTTGAAGCTGTAGCACTCCCTACAAACGATGCCAAAGTGGTTCTTAGGTTCTTACAAAAAAATATTTTTACATGATTTGGCACGCCAAGAGCTATTATAAGTGTTGAGGGTAATCATTTCTGCAATAGATCATTCACAACTCTTTTGGAAAAATATGGGGTCAACCATAAGGTGGCGACGACGACCTATCATCCCCAAACAAGTGGGCAAGCTGAAGTGTCGAACAGGGAGGTGAAGAGAATCTTAGAGAAGGTAGTAAACCCGAATAGAAAAGACTGGTCGCTCAGATTGGATGATGCATTATGGGCTTACAGGACTGCTTACAAGACACCAATTGAGATGTCACCATATCAGTTAGTCTACGGGAAATCATGTCACCTACCTATAGAGTTACAACACAAAGCTTATTGGGCAATTCAGAAGCTCAACTTCGATCAAGCAGCAATAGGAGAAAAGAGGCTACTTCAATTGAACGAACTCGACGAATTCAAACTACAAGCCTATGAGAACTCGAAGTTGTACAAAGAAAAGGTTAAGAAATGGCACGACCAAAAAATCTTGCAGAGAACGTTCAAACTGGGGCAATCAGTACTATTATTCAACTCAAGATTTCGGTTGTTCCCAGGAAAGCTAAAATCAAGGTGGTCGGGTCCTTTCACTATCAAAAGGGTTTTCCCACATGGCGCCGTTGAACTATACAGTATGAACCCATTGGAAACGTTCAAGGTCAATGGACAGTGTTTAAAACATTATTGGGGTGGCAAATCCAACACGGATGTTATCGTAATCACACTCGCCGACGCACCATAAACAAGGAGTAGTCAGGCTGAAAGACTTAAAATAAAGCGCTAATTTGGAGGCAACCCGATTTTACTTTTATTCTCAATATTTTCTTTCATGTTAGTCAAATTATAGTTTAGAATAATAATTAGTATAGAATAATTTCATTAAGTAGTTAGTTAAGTAATAATTTTTAGATAATTTTACCGTCCATGCTCAATTTGCTCAATATTGACTCATATTTATGTTTAATGATGTTTCAGGTAGTTAAATATATCATGGACTGGAGTTGGATGCAAGGAATGGGAGAAATTAGGTGAACTTGCAGACTGCATACCTGCCATGGCGGGCCCTCTAAGCTTAATACCCCCCGCTTGGGCGGGGTGTTAGGTTTGTAATATTCATGTACGCAATCAAATTGTATAAAATAAGCGAAAACGTGGAAAATCAAAGTTTTAAAATTATATAAACCATATACCCGATGTGCAATTATTAATTACATGAAAATATAAAGAACAAGAATCATACCCTTGAATATTCGAGCGTCCTCAGGTACAAGTTTACCTCTAATCTTTTTTCGCGTTCAACTTGAATCTACCGGGTTTGGTTCTTTCCGTTGATCAACGTTAACCACCCAAGTGTTTGGCCTCTAGAGGTGATCCACCAAGGAAGAAGAAATATTCAAGAAGAAGGGTCGTTGGCTAAACCCTAGTTTTCTATCTTTCATAAAAAAGGCGTACACTCGCAACTATTAGAATCACGTATATTGATATCTGATATAAGACTCCTCTTATAAAGATATCAGTTAACCCTTCTAATCTAATTAGAAAATAGGGTATTATTTAATTAATTAAGCTCCCTAATCTTATTATGGATAATTAATTAAACTCTTTTAATTAATTTGATCTCCTAGTCTTATTAGGATTATATGAGAGTACTTTTATTAATTAATTCCCAAACTCCTTTAGGAATTAAATAATAGTAATAGTAATAATAATAATAAGACTCCTCTTATTAATTTATATTTAATATTTTCAAAATATTAAATAATAAATATTAAGCTATTTAATTTATTCTATTACCATAGATTAAATTAAATATACTTAACTTATTATTCCGATTATGCCATTAACTTCTTAAATAATTATTATTCTTTTTATGGTGTGACCCTTTAGGTTCTCCATATTAAACCGGTTGTGAATAAATCAATTAGAACAATTCTAATCTTATTTAAATAAATAAATTAAACTATTAATTTATTTAAATAAATAATATTTATTCTACAATAGGGATAAGCCTACCTAGCGATTAACGACTTTCCAGATAATATAGATTTCAACATTAATCATAAAAGAACCTTTGAGCAAATAGTTACCGTACAATTCAATCATTCCACCATACAATGTCCCAATTAAATATAAGACATGGAATTACTGCCAAGTATTATTTTATTTAATTATATGTATTTCAACTCTTAAATGCACAACTCCAAATAATGCAAATTAGAAACTCCTTTCTAATTTCATTCTGCCTTGCCCAAGGACTACTGGGTTGTCATTTATCGAATCACATAGGACATTTGTCTTCTTTTACTAGAAGCGGTAGATTCTTTATTGATCATACATTATCTCTATGTACGACTTATTATACCCAAGCATTCCCTTTGATATATCCTAAGGGTCTTAAGGAATAAGTCAAAGTATAACTCATCATGCACAAGATACTATGATGATCTCAAGTCCAAGGATCATTTGTACTACTATCACTACAGGAATTTCTATTGACAGGCAAGTAAAACTCCATTAGGTATTCTTTAGCGAGCCACATTCCGTGAACTTATTCTCTAATAAGTACATACATACTTGCTTTAGTGTCTCCACATAAATGATCATGAGATCAATCATCCTCATCCAATGAGCAAGCAACGTATGTACCAATCTATCCGAATTTACTAATCCCCAATTTAGTAATCCGATGATTGAGAACTATTTTAGTTTTAAGCTTTCTAAGAGTTTAGATCTCATTATAATGATCATCATTATTATTCTAAAAGCATTGCTTAAAACTATGGGTTTATTACATATTATAAAGCAACATCATGTAGATAATTAAAAGCCTTTAATAAATTAATACTTTTTATTAATAAATGAATAAGATTGTTATAAAGTATATACTTTATCATCAAATATGATTGGCTTGTGTGCATACTACTTTCAATCCTAACACCTAATCATGTTTGCTAAACTTCAATTAGGTACTAATAAACATCATTAAGCAACCCTAATCATAAAAACCAAAACCCTAATCAAGATTAAAGAGGATTAGGGCATAATTAAGCTACTAATTTGATCAACTAGCTCACAAGTAGGTTAAGAGTCATCAACACAAGTTTCAAAACATCACATGACCTGCTTCCAAACTCTCAAGTAACAGGAGAGTCACATATCAGATCTTTTAAGAGGCAAGTAGGTGATTAAATGACCAAAAACCCAAGTTGGAAAATTTTATAAAAGGAAACCTTAGTTCAGTGCAAACTCACAAAAATTATAAGCCAATACACTTATATAACCTACCTAAACAAGCCTTGGTAATAGCAACAATAGATTCAATAGCCAAAAATTGAAATTAAGCAAGAAAATGTGCAAACCCTAATTTGTAGCTAGATCTTTGATGCTATGATTAATTTGTTGTTTAGATGTTTAGATTTATGTATTAACATGTTAGGAAGTATGCTAAGTTGATAGAACATGTTTTCATAACATCTAGATGCATCAAAATAATGTTTTAAGCAATCTGGGAATTTTAGAAAAACAGGTCTGACAGTCGAATGTCAGAGCCTGTAGATCCGTGCATGTTAATAGTTAGGTCTGTTAGTTGTATGTTAATTGTAGTATGACATGAGGACTTTCAGCTGGAAAAAGAAAACAGGCTCATTGGAACCATATATTTCAAGATATAGGTGGTCAAAAGTGGTTGACAGATCACGAAGTTCTATTTTTTGGGTTACCCAGAAAATTCAAGAACAGGTTGAACCGGCTATTTTGACCAACCTTTTAATCGCTTTCTGTTTGATGTTATAATGACTAATTATAATGAATTAATACCTTGACATACATACTACATATCTATGACACTCAATTGATTAAACAATTAATAGGATTACTGGAATTAATGGTCAAAAGTCGTTGACCGAGCATGACTAAATTTTCTGGGTTACCCAAAAAACTGATGAACATGAAGAACAACCTTTGGCTATACTTTGACCAACATAGATCAAGACCTTAGAATCATACTTTGTCCAAATCAGTGTTACATATATGTACCTTGATATATAGACTACCTATTACAATAAACAAAACACAAATCTATCACACGGATTGAAAGATATAGAAGCTACAAAACCGTTGACCGACCATGACCACTGTTCTGGGTTACCCAGAAACTCAAGAATAGCTCTGATAAGTAGTTTTTATGCCTACTTATTTGGTATCCGTTACTAGAATTAGTTGCTTAAACTCATGTTTCTTAGTTACTTTTCATGTATTTTGTGTTCATTTTGTAGATTATATGCTTGGGAGCTGTGTGAGCGACTATTGGTATGAAATCGCAAAGAATTGGTATGAAATCGCAAAGAAAAGCAATCTGGACATTGTTTGGGCTTTCATGTTCATTTCATGTTGTAATAACCCGATATTTTCTATATAATTAAATAAAAAATTTTGCGTATAATTTTTTATTATTATTAAAATAAATGTGGGAATATGTGCAAAGTAATGTGTATATACTTATATATGATAAATAAAATTTATTTATTACCTTCATATTTACAAATAATTTTATTTTAGAATTATTGACCATTATAAAGTATATTCTTATAATAATTAATTTTATAGTAGAAATGTTTTTATTAATTATTTTCCATGAAAATATGATTATATATTATTTAAATAATATATGAAATGATGATTAGAGTTATTATAATAAATATTTTATCATATGAATTTATTCAAATTAGTTAAGTTAATTATTTAATTAATTGTGGTACGTATTTGAAAGATAAATAAGATATGGAATCCAAACCCTAATTCTGGAGTTTGGACACGGAATGAGAATAGTAATATTATATTATTTATATTTCAGTGCTATAAATGTGTACTATATGTGAGTAGACTAATAACTGGTCAATTCTAGTGTGACAGTAGAAAAATCTTATATTACTGTACTAGACCCTAATTTGAAACTCAAATTAGAGTACAAGATTGTTAAGTAATCATGATAATGTGATTAACGACCGGAGTTATAGATATTAACTTTAATTAGGGAAACCCTAATTTTTGGAAACCCTAATTAATATTTATAAACCCTAATTTCTATATTTGAAACCATAATTTTCAAATGGAAAACCCTAGTTGCTAAATGGGAAAGCTAATCACTAATGTAATCATCTTAATGCTAATTAGTAACTCCTTAAACCTAATTAGTATGTTTAGGTAATTAGGAAACCAAATTTAATTAGGAAAACCTAATTTACTATTTTTAGAAATTAAGTTTTTTTTAAACCCTAAATTGAAAGCCTAGAAAATGTAATTTTTGAAATCCTAAGGGTTTGCCAAGATTACATTATTACCATTAAAAATTTCAAGGCTATTGACCAAAATGCCCTTTCTTATTTCTTTATTAGATTACTTGTGAATCTTACCAAAATATGTAGTAGGTGACCTAATGAGATTGCCCATGTGCTGAAAACCTACACATATCAGTCATTCACCAGCCCAATACACTGCATCTAACCTAATATATATAGATGAAAAGAGAGAAAAAGTTCATTTTTAGCCCATTTGTACACCAACTCTCTACCAAGTCCCTCTCTCTCTCTCTAACCCACGAAATTGACAAGTATTTAGTCCCAAATTCAGTCCCTAGTTCATTCACTAACAAATCAGAAGCCTTAGATTCATATTTTGCTCGAGAAAGGTATAAAAACCTAATTTATAATCTGATCTTGGTTGCTATGTTAGATGTTAGTTTTTTTGTGTTAATCATGTTATATGTAGTGTATTTAGATGATCTGGGTTGCTAGATGTTAGATCCATAACATCTAGAGGCTCGAATTTGATGATTTACAAAATCTGGAAATTTTTGTTTTTGTGGTCTGACAATGAATGTCAGATCCCCTAGATCTCTCTCTGTTTATTTATTTGGTGTTTTAGATGTTTGAAGTTGTAGTATGTCACGAGGACTTTGTTCTGGAACTTAAAGCATGACCAGATCATGCATAGATTACAAGTTAATCATGGTCAAAGTCGGTTGACTGACCATGACCAAACAAAATCTGGGTAACCCAGATGTTACCCAGAACGCCCTGACAAGTTCTTCATGGACTCGGATTTGATAGTGATTTGATGATTTGTTATTTGTGTTGTATTCATCTTGTAATATGTTATGTGGACTACACATCTATGCCTGTAAATCACCTAAATGATAAATAGAAAAGAAATAGTGGTTGGTCAAACCAAGCAGAAGATTATGGAATCGATTTTCTGGGCAACCCAGAAAACTGATGATCATGTCTTCTGACATGGTTTGACCGGACCAGATCTAGTGATTATGATGTTGTTAGAGTGATTTTGTGTAATGAATATGTTGTCGTACATGTTGGCTACAATCTAGAGCATTTAAATCACAAAAAAATTTCATAGATTTCAAGTTGTGGCCAAATATAGCCAGTCGAACTGTTCTTCATTTCTTGGTAACCAAGAAAATGAAGAATAACTCTGACAGCTTGTTCAAGGCCTTTGATCTTGCATCTTGATGATGTACCAACATTGTAGATAATTGAAGCATGTTCTCTGTTAGTTACTATACACAGCCCAACGTCTAGAACACATTTTCTATGAACAGAGTGCACGATATAAGGCCACCAAGGTCGTTGACCGGCCATGACCATATGATTCTGGGCAGCCCAGAAATGTGAAGAATAGCTCTGATTACATGTTCTGAGGTTTAGATCTTGAACATGTGTTATGTTTTGGTCCAAAATTTTGTGATGAACTTGTACTACTACATTTCTACTACAACAGTTAATCGATAGCTAGCCCAGAAACATTATATCTTAGGAATTAATCAAGGTCAAAGTGAGACCCTTAAACATTGGATGTCAGTGTTCTTGGTGTTCAAGAACACCTATCGCGACAGAAACCGTCGCTAAAGCCTTTAGCGACGGATTTAATTATTTTAATTTTCTAATTTCTGGAAAATGATTAAAAATAGGAATAAATTCTAAAAATCATTTAAAAATAGAAATTTATTTATGAAAATTACAAAAATAATTTTAAAAATAATTTTAAGTTATAAAAATTAAATTTTAATAATTTTACATATTTTTCATAAATATTAGTATTTATTTGAATATTATTGATATTTAATTTATTTAATAAATACATTAAATAAATTAATTAAAAATGATTTTATTATATTAAAAATAATTTTAAATGATAATAAGGTATTTAATAATATTTTAAGTTATAAAACATAACTTTTAATATTTTAATATAAATTTCATTAATTATTTAATATTAATGATATTAGATTTATTTAATAATTATATTAAATAAATTAGTTTAAAAATGATTTTAATTTTATAAAAATCATTTTAAATGAAAATAAATAGTTTAAAAATATTTTAAGTTATAAAATGTGACTTTTAATATTTTAATGTAAATTTAATTAATAATTTAATATTAATGATATTAAATTTATTTAATAATTATATTAAATAAATAGTTTAAAAATCGTTTTATTGATTTAAAAATCATTTAAAAAGGATATAAACGGTTTAAAAATATTTTAAGTAATAATTAATAAATTTTAATATTTTGATAAATAGTACATTAATATTTAAATATTAATGGTAATTATTTAAAAATGATTTTACATGTGTTAAAAATCATTTAAGGGTAATAAAAATGTTTTAAAAATATTTTAGATTATTATAAATAACTTTAATATTTTGGCAATAGTTTCATTAATAATTTAATATTAATTAAATATTAATGATAATATAATTATTTAATATTTAAATCATTTAAAAATGATTCCAGTGTTTGAAAATTCATGATAAATTATAATAATTATTTAAAAATTATTATAAGGCTATGAAAAATAATATGACTGATATTTAAAATATATAAACGATTATTGAACTACACGATAGAGTTTTAAACTCAATAATTACCTGATAAAGCCATCGGTACCCCAAATTGACTTCGAAACTGATCTAACCCTAGATATTTTAACTTGATAGGTGATTGTTTATGATCCAATGACTGATTTAACTATGTGACAATTTGATTAGGTTATGTGCTGACTGTAAATAACAGTACTATGTGTTATGATATGTATTTCTAATCGATAGAATGATTTTATTACTGATAGGTCTCGACATAAAAGATAAAACTAAGTTGCGTAACTGTAAGCAGTAGACTAGGAAAATATCTAACCTTTGCATTTACTTTATACAATGGACATGTGTAAGTCAGTTTCAGAACTCTATTGTTATTGTTATTGTTCATGTATCTATACTTTTGTTGATATGCTAGTTCTTGAATTCTATCCGATCAATGGTTATCAATTCAGTATTATTGTACAATCCAGATATATATATATTCTGTTCGTTAATTTCTAAAATTTGTTAAACAAGTGACCTCACTTGGATAATTATTGTATTTAATCACATGTTGATACATACTTATTATTTTCCAGTATATATATGTTAATTAAAAGCTGTCAAAGCTATTCGACTCGGCTAGACATAGATTTACAGATAGCGTTGAGATTTGTCTTAGCTAATTATTCTGGCTAGACGAATATTTGTTAGAACTTAATAGGTTCGAGAAAAGAACTCAATTATTATTGCCAGGTCAATGCCAATTGTTTCGTCTAGATCGAAAAAGCGATTAGATATTGAAATCATAGTATTTCATTGTTATAATTTAAAATTCTGATTGCAAGACTGAGAAGAACAACCTTTAATACAAAGAGAAAACTATTGGTCGTATATTCGCTATTGTGCACATTTAAGTATTATGCATAATATAGGGTATAAAGAAGCTGATCACTTATTATACTTGAAGAGGGTTATGACTTAATCTTTATGGTTATCTGATACACTTGGGCATATCAAAGCAAATCTTTGATAGTTACTCGAGAATTAAGTTCAAGATCCTTAAGGATCACTAAACATAAACTCTGGAAAATATTCCAATTTGCTATTGCGTATAATTAATTCTTGTTATTCAGTTGAATATCAAAAATCAAAAACAAAGTTCATAGTCTGTTGACTGCTGATAAGTGAATTTTATATCCACGAATTGATTTCTAGTTCAAGCTTATTTGTTATTAAATCCTTGAATTTATGTTCATTTTTAATTGTTCTTATTATCTTATGTATAGGATGGTTGGTATGGTGAATGAATGAAAAAGGAGGCAATTGGAGCATCAATTTAGCAAGTATGAATATTAAGCAACATCAGTTTGGAGTGAGGTAGCCCGCCGGGGTGGGCCTCTTTTTGCCTTACACCCCTGTCGGGCGGGGGGTCTCATGTCTGCGTGACATTGTCTATGCCCGCCGAGGAGGGCTATTCCTTTACAACTACCCCTACCGGGGTGGGGGGTTCCCGAATTCTGGCACTCCTGAATGGCTTCAAACACTACTGGAAAGAGGATTGTATGACTTTGGATAGCATCTGAATTCTAATTTACATGGGATTTCAGCCAGAACTTAGTGAGGGATATATATTGCTGAACAAACAACGAATTAATCATCATGTAAAAAAAAAGCAATTAACGAAGATTGAGAGCATAATTTCATAGCGAGCAACGGAGTGAAGAAATTGGAGTACGATCATATTAATTGCGGATTGAGGCTAGAGTGAAGGGTGTTTTACGTTATTCTTCTACTTTAGTTTATATTTGTAATTGAGAAGATGTTATCTTTAATTTATTCAGTTATTATTTCATTTTATGAACTAATTACTTTTTAGGCTTAAGACGGATCTTTTAGTGGAACGATGGTTATGTAATCTTTGATTTCAGTTTAATAAGCTATTATTCGGTTTATCTATATTAATTTGAGCGTGAATTTATGAATTGCCTGATCAACGATTCTTTGTGGACTTGTATAAACTCAAGAGATGAAATACAGTTTAGACATAGTTGATATAGCATGTGTTCTTGATTTATGTGAATGAACAGAATCTTGATGAATGTTAGGGTAGAGATATGCTTGACATCGCATGTAATCAGATAAAGGACTTGAACTTTAACCTTCTTTAATTGTAATTCACATAGAGATATAGTTAGTTAGTTGATTAAGGTGTTTAACTTAATTTTATCTTAATTGTGGACTTGAAGTTAATACGACATTAGTTCTTCGAGAGGTGGCTAGTTCTTCATACGTGTTCTTGATTAATAAACTGGGATAGTGAGTTAAACTGGAATAAAGGTGAAATAATCAGAGTGATGCTTAGAGTGAAGTCGAAAGCCTAATTCTCTACTATTTGTTTAAAAACTCAGTTTTTCGAAATTGTTGCTTGTTTGGTGATGTTATTCTCTTTAATACTTTTAGTTATAAATTGGAAATTGATTAGTTTAATAAAATTAGGATTAATTGAAAATTGGTAATTATGAGGTTTAAATTCTTACTAAGTCTCTGAGGGAACGATTCTCTACTTACTGTTATATTACTTGTTGACCACGTATACTTGTATGTTGTGCGTAATTAGATTTTACTCAATAAGTTTTTGGCGCCGTTGCCGGGGACTTTAGTATAGATTTTATTATTTTGCAATATCAGTTTAATTAGTCCAGTTTTACTTAAACACTTTTTGTTTTTGTTTTGTTCGTCTTATTTCAAGTTTTTGAAGTTGGTTTATGCAAACTAGGTCCAAAAATCCAGACTTGCTTCCTTTTAAGGACGACATTGAAAAACGCTTCTAAAGGCTAAGTAAATGGATTAAGAAAACAAGGGATGACTTCGAAAATTCTGATAAAGAAGAAGCAATGGCTACCGAAGACCAGAAAGCGTTGAGGGATTTTGTTACACCCAAGGTGACTGAGCTGCAGTCGAGTATCACTAGGCCTGCTATAGCTACGAATACATTCGAGATTAAGCCTGGGACTATTCAGATGATCCAAAACTCGGTTCAGTTTGGGGGACTTACAAATGATGATCCTAACGAGCATTTGATCAGCTTTCTGGAAATATGAGACACTTTCAAGTATAATGGGGTGTCGGAAGACGCGGTAAGACTTCACTAGTTCCCATTCACTCTGCGGGATAAGGTGAAGAGTTGGTTACATTCTCTACCGCCTGGATTGATAACTACATGGGATGACCTTGCTCAGAAATTTCTTGCAAAATTTTTCCCACCAGCGAAAACTGCAAAGATGAGAAATGAGATCACTATGTTTGAACAGCAGCACATGGAGTCACTATATGAGGCATGGAAGATATATAAAGAATTGCTCAAAAAATGCCCACATCACGGATTGCCTAAGTGGTTGCAGATGAACACATTTTACAATGAACTACATGGGAATATTAGGACAGTTATTAATGCAACATCGGGGGGAGCTTTTATGGTAAAGAACTATGAGGAGGCATATCAGTTGATAGAGACGATGGCTGCTAACAATTACCAGTGGCCCACGACAAGAATGACGCAGGCAAAGGCAGCTGGAGTGTTAGAAGTAGATGGAGTGACGGTAATATAAGTGCAAATTTCAGCACTCTAAAAGAAGTTGGATGCTATGACAGAGGTACATGCATAGCAAGTTGCAAGTATTTGTGAATTATGCGTAGGTGAGCATCCTACAGATCAGTGTGCAATTAACCTAGCAGCAATATAATTTATGGGTAGCTACAACAGAATTCCACAGAATACATACCAGAATGCTTACAATCAAGGGAATAGGAATCATCCTAACTTTTCATGGAGTAACAATCAGCATCAGCAAGCTCCACGACCAACGCTTACCCCAGGTTTCTAGAATCATCAAAAACTAGCTCAACATTAAGAAAGGAAATCAGATTTAGAGGAGTTGTTGACAAAGTACATAACAAGCAATGAGGCGACTATGAAAAATCAAGCAATGGCAATGAAATTGCAAGAGATAGCCATCAAGAATCTAGAGAATCAGATGGGACAAATTGTATTAGCGTTGAACAATAGAACACAAGGGACTCTACCAAGTAACACCGAAAGAAATTCGAAGGGAAATCATGAACAGTGTTAGGCAATCACCTTGAGAAGTGGAAAACATTTGGATGGGAAAGATGCAGAAAATTCAGCTATCTCGAATGATAAAATTGATGACAACAAGGTGGTTGAAGAAAAATAGGGTGAGGATAAGCAAATGGAGAAAACAAAGTAAGATGACAAGCCAGTTGTGTATCCTCCACCGCCGTCTCAGCAAAGAGTTCTAAAGAAAAAATTAGACAAGCAATTTGCAAAATTTTTGGAAGTTTTTAAGAAACTTCAGATTAATATCCCGTTCATAGAAGCCCTAGAGCAGATGCCGAGTTATGCGAAATTCATGAAAGGGATCTTGTCTAGAAAAAAGAAATTGGAAGATTTCGAGACAATGACATTAACAGAGGAGTGTAGTGCAGTTTTACATCGAAAGTTGCCACCAAAGTTGAAAGATCCGGGGAGTTTCACTATCCCGTGCACGATTGGGAATATGGCATTCAATAAATGTTTATGTGATTTGGGAGCGAGTGTGAACCTTTTGCCGTTATCAATTTATATAGAATTGGGTTTGCCAGCTCCAAAGCCCACAAACATCTCTTTATAGTTGGTGGATAGGTCGGTCACATACCCGAGAGGCATTCTGGAAGACATGTTGGTTAAGGTAGACAAGTTCATATTCCCTGTGGATTTCATTATTCTGGATTTTGAGGAAGATAAGAATATTCCTAATCATCCTCGGGAGACTGTTTTTGGCTACGGGTAGGGCACTCATCGACGTACAAAAAGGCAAACTAACGATATGGTCCAAGATCAAGAAGTAAAATTCAATGTTTTCAAGGCCATAAAATTTCCTACGGATGAAGAAGATTGTTTCCGAATGGATATCATTGATCAGATAATCAGCGAAGACATGGGAAAGAGTTTGGTTAACGGTCCATTGGAAATGACTTTATTGGGAGATGAAGAATCAGATGATCCAGAATTTGTGGACTGTTTGTAGATGCTAGACTCCTTGCCACGAGTGAGCAGATTTAGAGCACCATTTGAACCATCACACACGGATGAAAAAGCTACATCAAGGATGAAACCATCATTGGAGGAGCCACCGACGCTTGAACTTAAGCCACTACCTAAACACCTCAGGTATGCATTCTTAGGCCAATATAATTCTTTACCTATTATTATATCTACTGCACTTAACGAATTACAAGAAGAAAAGTTGCTGAGAGTGCTTAGGGACCACAAATCAGCTATAGGATGGACAATCGCGGATATCAAAGGAATCAACCCATCCTTTTGCATGCACAAAATTTTGATGGAAGACGATGTAAAACCGACAGTGGAACAAAAAAGACGGCTCAACCATATCATAAAAGAAGTAGTGAAGAAGGAAATACTGAAATAGTTGGATACGGGTATCATTTACCCGATTTCAGACTGTAAATGGGTCAGTCCGGTGCAATGTGTGCTGAAAAAGGGAGGAATGACCGTGGTTCAGAATGACGATAATGAGCTAATTTCGACAAGAACAGTGACTTGGAGGGTTTGCATGGATTACAGGAAGTTGAATAAGGTGACCAGAAAGATCACTTTTCGTTTCCTTTTATCGATCAGATGTTGGATAGATTAGCGGGACATGGGTACTATTGCTTATTGGATGGATATTCGGGTTCTAATCAGATCATAATTGCTCCTGAAGATCAAGAGAAGACTACGTTCACGTGCCCATACGACATATTCGCATTCAGGAGAATGTCGTTCGACTTATGTAATGCACCCGCTACCTTCTAGAGGTGTATGATGGCCATTTTTTTCGACATGGTAGAGAAAAATGTGGAAGTCTTCATGGACGACTTCTTTGTCTATGGGGATGATTTTGATGCATGTCTGGAGAATTTGGTAATGGTCTTACAAAGATGCACAGACACGAATCTGGTACTTAACTGGGAAAAGTGCCACTTCATGGTTGAAGAAGGCATAATTTTGGGGCACAAGGTCTCGGCTCATGGATTAGAGGTTGATAGAGAAAAGTTGGAAATAATTGAAAAGCTTCCTCCAGCGAGTTCAGTTAAGGAAATTAGAAGTTTTTTGGGGCATGCTGGGTTTTACAGATAATTTATAAAAGACTTCTCTAAAATTGCAAAACCTCTGTGCAGCCTTTTAGAGAAGGATTTGGTTTTCAAGTTTGATGAGGAGTGTAAATTAGGATTCGAGTTGTTGAAGAAGAAATTGACCACAGCTCCCGTCATCGTCGCACCAGATTAGACCATGCCCTTCGAATTAATGTGTGATTCAAGCAACTACGCAATTGGGGCAGTTTTGGGTCAATGTCGAGAGAAGGTATTTCATGCCATATATTATACAAGTAAGACACTCACAGAAACTCAATTGAACTACACAACTACGGAAAAGGAATTGCTTGCAGTGGTGTATGCATTCGATAAATTCTGGGCGTACTTGATCGGGACAAAGGTGGTAGTTTATACAGATCACTCAGCCATTCAGTATTTAATTTTGAAAAAAGATGCTAAGCCACGCCTTATCCGATGGATTCTCCTTTTACAAGATTTTGATCTAGAAATAAAGGATAGAAAGGGGACGGAGAACCAAGTCGCCAATCATTTGTCTAGGCTGAAAAATCAGAATAAAAAGGAAGAGGACATGTGCGTAATCAAAGAATCATTCCCAGATGAGCAACTGTTTGGGATAAATGTAGAATTTTAATGGTACGCAGACTTCGCGAATTATCTAGTGAGCAACATTCTTCCCCCAGATCTTACACGACAACATTCTACTCACTCTTTTATTTCACCTAGTTGTGTTCAATGTTTGAACTTAACTCTGGAGAAGTTAGACTTTGATATATCTTTTTAAACTCAGTTGGGAGAAACCTTCGGTACCTCCATTATTTATAAATCTTGTTCAAATCAACACTTTCACGTTACCTGTCGATCTTATCTCTTTGAAAATACTTGTATTGATGTGATTTTTGGAAACGATTGGTTAACTGCTCATCATGCTTTTTGTAAGGTTGTTAGCTTTCATATTCCTAACAAACCTATTATGCGAATTCAAGTAAGCAAACCACTAAAGTCAATCATTGTCATATCAAGCCATAAGTAAAGAGCCCCGGTCCTTTTGTTGTTGACTTTCTTGTGTGGAATGCATCGAAGCCAGACTTTCTGTAGGCGACGTCGTGAATGACGATGACAAGTTAATAGGTATCAATGTGATGTGATATCCAAGTCTTGGATGAGGGTCACAGTTTTGAACGATGTTTCTATTGTTAATAAATTTCCTGACGTATTCTTGAAGACTTCCTAGCCTACCTCTAGAGCGTGAAATCAAATTTTGTATTGACCCCAGTACAAAACCCATTTCTTAAACCCTCAAATATTTCTTTACTTAAAATGAACGTATCATGCGCTAAAGACGTTGGCTCGAGCTGTTGAAGATTACGATCGTACCATTCAATATCATCGTGGAAGTGCGAACGTGGTAGCTGACGCGTTGAGTAGAAGATCGTATGCGAGTAAGATATTGTCAACACAAAGACCCATTTCGTATAACCTACAAATGATGAAGATAGAGCTAAAGACTCTAGGGACCCACGTGAAGATAACAAATATACGATTAGAATCGACTTTAATCGATAAAGTTAAAGCCGTGCAAGCTACGGACCCGGAGTTGATGAATACTAAGAAGAAGGTTCAAGAGGGCGTTATTCTAGAAGCAAGAATCGATGAAGAGAGGAAATCTCAACCCTCGATTTAATTGGTCCATTTGAAATCCTCGATCAAGTAGGAACTATGGCTTATAGACTCGTTTTACCGCCAAGTATGTCGCGTGTTCATAAAATTTTTTAACGTATTGATGTTACGTAAATATGTGGACGACCCGAACCACATTATTGATTTAGAACCGGACGAGATAGCGGATAATTTAACGTATGAAGATATACATGTTAAAATCCTAGAATGTATTCAACACTCAAAGGTTATACATCAAGAGTTAGAATTTGAAGTGAAGTCAAGGTATCCTTATCTGTTCGGCATACCAGGTACGTACGTAAATTTCGAGGGCAAAATTTTATAAGGAGGGGAGATTGTAAAACCCTAGATTTTATGAATAAAGATTTAATTTTTTGAAATATTTTTAAATATTATGGTGTGAATTTGAGATAATGTTATAGTTGTGGGTAGTATTTATAAATTTTGCAAAGAATGCAAGTTGTTGTATTATATTCGATTGGTCGGGAAATATTATTTTTGTCGGAGAATATTCGTACGACGACACAATTATTGGTGGACCCCACAACGGAATTATTGTCGGATTGAGAAAACGACAAAAATATTTTATAAAAATAATGGCAAAAGTTTTACCGTTAATACTGTTGAACTACTCGGTAGTAAAAGTACAGTAATACGTGTGGTTGCATAGTCGCATACGATATTGATTACTGAGGCTTACATTATTAGTCACTCAGTTTGATTCAATTATTGTCAATTAATAATATGAATTATTTAGCGATAATGAAGTTTTGTTTTATTCGTATTATTAACGTAATAAAACAGAAATATCTTTTATATAAAACAGAATACTTTATTAAAGTTATTCTATAAATAGAATATATTATATTTTATTTAAAAGAATTTTCTTTTAATATGGACCGTCAGATTAAAGTAAATTAATTTGGACCGTTCATGGATTAGTTACTATACATTCCATTTTCTTATAAATAGAAGCTCATTCCTTCATTATTTTCTTACGAATTCACTGAAACTCTAGAGAGAGAAATATAGAGAGAAAGAAGAAAAGTGTTCTGCTACTTCACTACTCCTATATCCAGTACTCTTCTTTCTAAGGTAAGGGATATTATTTATTGTACCCGTAAGGGGTATTATTTCTTTTGTATTCATGAAGAGAACTTCTGCTATTCCATTCTTTATTATTCTGTTAGAATAACATGTATACGCGGGCTACCCTATACTTGGTGAAATTCTTCTGTTATTTCATTCTTTTTTATTCTGTCGGAATATCCTGTCTGTGCTTTTACGCCGGACCTGGTTCTATTATTTATTATTCTGTCGGAATATCCTGTCTGTGCGTTTACGCCGGATCTAGTTCCATTCTTTATTATTCTGTCAGAATATCTTGTCTGTGCATTTTACGTCGGACCTGGTTCCATTCTTTATTATTCTATTGGAATATCCTGTCTGTGCGTTTTACGCTGGACCTGGTTCCGTTATTTATTATTCTGTTGGAATAACCTGTCTGTGCGGTCTATCGCATGCCTGGTGATTTCTTTTGTTATTCCATTCTTTATTGTACTCAGTTGGTTAAAGTTTTGGACTTCTATACTCCATGAAATTAGTGGAATATCCTTGATATTTGTTCTTCATCCAATATCTTTTTATGGAAATATTCTTCTGAGCATTCTTGAATTTTACTCTACAAAGAAGTATGTTGACAATTTGGACGTTATCAGTTCCTAGATAAATTTAATTCTTGAACTTGTTTTATTGAATTTTTATATCATTGTCATCATCCTCATGTTTATATTTTGTTAAAAGTCATCTGTGGCCTGTAGTGCATAGATGGACTTGGTATGATTATGACCAGGAATTATTCGGAATAATCATAACCGTAATGTTACAAATGATGTGGAAAAAAAATCCTCATTGGCCTGTAGTGCATTGATGGACAGTTTTTGGTATGATTATGGTTATGGATTCTCTTTGGCCGTAGTGCAAAGATGAATTGTTTTATGAAATGATCAGGACCGTTGATGAAAACATGATTATCTTTAGCCGTAGGGCATGGATAATTCGTGGTCATGATACTAAAGAATATCCTTGGTCGTAGTGCAGGGGTGATTCGATAATGTGGATTATTATTAAGCTGAGTCCCAGCGATAAAAGTGATGAAAAACCTTTTAAATCATAGAAGATAGTAGATTTTATTCTCTACTTGACTCTTTTAATGGGTTGCTTGATCCGCTGCAGTTAAACTTGATGTCTATTGTATTTTATCAGTTTAACATTGTTGAAGACTAATGATAATTTATTCTGCATTATCTTAGTCATAATATTTCTTATTGGGCTAGTTGAGCTCACCCTTTCTTTCACTGTTCTCTTCAAGAAATGAGAATATAGTTGGACGAGTCAGAAAACGGAGTGATGGACCAGATGATAGCATTAGTAGTCCTCACTATTCTATGTAATAGTGTGATAATAATTGTAATGAGGACTCCTTTTGAGTATGGATACTCTCTAGAAGATAATATTTGTATTCAAACTCACAGTTTATGTTCTGTCGTATTGTACACGATAGTTGTATTATTAAGTTGTATTTGAATTCTGTACCATGTATCTGGTGACTCAAGATGGGTGATGTATACCTAATTTTGGGGACGTCACAGTTGGTATCAAAGCTTAGGATGCGAGAGTAGAACAAGGAGGGGAGAGACGGGTAATTCCTTCACTAGTATGACCTACCTAAGTTTACTTGTTATTTAATTGGTCGGTTAGAGTATAGGGATGATATGCGATATGTTAATTAACCCTTGTTTTCTTGCAGTATTTGATAATGGCATCCGAAATTATTGAGACAAGCAATGGAGCACATGAGACCGTTGAGTCTCCACAGATCAATAATCAGGACAATGTGCAACAGGATGGCGATAATCCTCCTGTAAATAACAACACTAATCAATTGACGAACGACGGTACGTTTAGGAGTTTTTTAGAATTCATGCAACATTAGGCGAAGGCGGCTCCTGTTCATAATGCAGGAGGAAACAATGGCAACCCACAGTTGGTCACCGCTAAGCAATTCAAGGAGCTGGGACCACCGGAGTTTTTGGGAAAGTCAGAACCACTTAAGGCGGAGACGTGGTTAAAGCAGATCACCAAGATAATTGATGTCTTGGGATGCTTCGAGGAGCAAAAAGTTCCCTTTGCCACCTTTATGTTGCGTGAAGAGGCAGATCACTGGTGGGAATCTGTAAAACGTACCCAGCCTGACGCACTCAAGATGTCTTGGGAGAAATTCCAGGAGCTGTTCAACGACAAGTACTTTCCCGAAAGCATTCGTCACATGAAGGAGGTGGAATTTATCAGGTTGGAGCAAAACAACATGACCGCGTCGCAGTACAAAGCCAAGTTTGCCGAGTTGTCCCGATTTGCGTCCCACTTGGTTGATAATGAAGAAAGAATGACGCGGATGTTTTTAAGAGGTTTGAAGCCGGAGATACATCAATATCTAATTTCTCATAAACTGTGTTTGTATTCAAATGTTGTAAATAGGGCTCAGTTAGTAGAGCGCGATAACGAGTCAACGCAACCAAAAGAGAGCAGCCGGCAAAATGATAATACTGGTGATAACAGTCATCAAAGCGGTGACAATAAGCATGGAGGGAATCAACATGCCAGAAATGGTAACCACTTCGGTGGTAATCATGGCCAAAATAATAAGAATGGGCATTTCAAGAAGAGAAGGTTCAACAATGACGTGAAGACGTCGGTACCAGCACCCGTTTCAAAGGAAGAAGAATGACCACCGGTCGTATGTTTCAAATGCGGACAGGAGGGACACATACGTCCAAACTGTACGCAGCAATCCAAAGCATGTTTTAATTACGGAAGAGAAGGTCACCTAGCTCGATTTTGTCGTATGGCGAAGTCAAGTCCAGCTGGGATAGTGATGCCAAAGGACGTTCCAGACAAGCCAAAGTCGGTAGTTTTAGAGAGCATTTTTTTTCGTGACGAAGAACCTGAATAAAATTATCACGAGAATGTTAGTCATAAACTCTTTTGAAGTCTATACCGTGTTAGATACCGGTTCTACTCACTCTTTTATTTCACCTAGTTGTGTTCAATGTTTGAACTTAACTCTGGAGAAGTTAGACTTTGATATATCTGTTTAAACTCAGTTGGGAGAAACCTTCGTTACCTCCACTATTTATAAATCTTGTTCAAATCAACACTTTCACGTTACCTGTCGATCTTATCTCTTTGAAAATACTTGCATTGATGTGATTTTTGGAAACGATTGGTTAACTGCTCATCATGCTTTTCGTAAGGTTGTTAGCTTTCATATTCCTAACTAACCTATTATGCGAATTCAAGTAACCAAACCACTAAAGTCAATCATTGTCATATCAAGCCATAAGTAAAGAGTCCCGGTCCTTTCGTTGTTGACTTTCTTGTGTGGAATGCACCAAAGCCAGACTTTCCGTAGGCGACATCTTGAATGAAGATGGCAAGTTGATAGGTATCAATGTGACGTGCTATCCAAGTCTTAGATGAGGGTCACAATTTTGAATGATGTTTCTATTGTTAATAAATTTTCTGACGTATTCTTGAAGACTTCCTAGCCTACCCCTAGAGCGTGAAATCGAATTTTGTATTGACCCCAGTACAAAACTCATTTCTTAAACCCTCAAATATTTATTTACTTAAAACGAACGTATCATGCGCCAAAGACGTTGGCTCGAGCTATTGAAGATTACGATCGTACCATTCAATATCATCGTGGAAGTGCGAACGTGGTAGCTGACGCGTTGAGTAGAAGATCGTATGCGAGTGAGATATTGTTAACACAAAGACCCATTTCGTATAACCTACAAATGATGAAGATAGAGCTAAAGACTCTAGGGACCCACGTGAAGATAACGAATATACGATTAGAATCGACTTTAATCGATAAAGTTAAAGCCGTGCAAGCTACGGACCCGGAGTTGATGAATACTAAGAAGAAGGTTGTAACAACCCGATATTTTCTATGTAAATAAATAAGAAATTTTGTGAATAAATTTTTTTTTTATTAAGGATGAGGATTTGTACAAGATTATGTGTATATGTATTTATGTGGTAAGTAAAAATATATTTATTACATAATTATTTACAAATGAATTTATTTTAAAATTATTGATTATTAAAAAGTATATAATTATAATAATTAATTTATGGTAGAAATATTTTAATAATTATTTTCCATGAAAATATATAATCATATATTATTTAAATAATATATGGAGTGATTTTTAGAATAAATATAATAATTATTTTATTATATGAATTTTAGTACAGGTTATTAAGTTAATTATTTTATCTTAATTATTAAGGTTAAATAGGAAGAATAAATCAGATATGGTATCCAAATCCTAATTTTGGATTATTGCCAAGGTATGAGAATAATAATATAATATTAATTATATTTTGATTTTTCAGTGCTATGAATATATACTGCATGCATGTATTGATAATAAATGGTCAATTATGGTGTTTAATTTCAAAACCCTAGTATTAATGGGTTAAACCCTAATTTTACTTAGGAAAACTCTAAATTGAAAATCAATTGTGGGCTTAAGACTGTTTTATAACTATGTTATATGTTTTATGTTCTGTATTAAGTGATTAATTAGGTAAACCCTAATTAGAGTTTTAGAAACCCTAATAAATTTATTAAAAACCCTATTTTAAGTGTTAAACCCTAGTTTGAAACTCAATTATGAGTTCGAGATTATTATGTAGCGATGTTATGTGATTTTATGCATAATTAGGTAAACCCTAGTTAACATTTTGAAATATTAATTTCTAGAAACCCTAATTTCTATAATTAGTAACCCTAATTAGAAATTATAAAACTTAATTACCATTTGTAAACCCTGATTGCTATTTTAGCAAAGTTAATGATAATTATATGATTTAAACCCTAATGTTCCTGTATAAGGTAATTATAAAATTAATCATAATTAGAAAATTCTAATTTCAAAATTTTAGAAACTAAAAGTTATTAAACTTTTATTTTATTTTGAGCAAACCCTAAATTAGAAATCCTAGACTTTTGCTAAAATGGCTCAAACCCTAAACCCTAACCCTAACCCTAAACCCTAAGGGTTTGCATGATTACAAGTATGCCATTAAATTATCAAGCCCAAGTTCCAAAAATGCCCTTATGTGTAATTTTTATTTATTTAGCTTACTTGTGTATCTTGCCAAGATTGGAGTTGTTCACCAACTCTAGATTACTCCACATGCTCAAAAATCTCAGTAGATCAGCCACACATTTCAGCCATACATGCACCATACACTTCTATTTATAGATTGGAAGAGAGAGAAATAATATTTGTTACTTACATTTTTCATAACACTCAAACTAAGCTCTCTCTCTCTCTCTCTAACCATCAAAATACACAAGTATATTAGTCCCAAATCAAAGCCCCACGTTTACCATAAACAGATCAGCAACACAAAATCAGAAATTTTTCAAAGAAAGGTATGAACGAACCCTAGAATTTCTGTCCAACGATTCTGTGTTAGATGTTAATTTTTTTGTGTTAAACATGTTATATAAGGTGTCTAGGGATGATCTGGGTTGCTAGATGTTAGATCCATAACATCTAGAGGCTCGGATTTGAAGATTTGCAAAATCTGGGAAAATAAATTTTTGTTCTCTGACAGTGAATGTCAGTCCTTATATCTTGGTGATCTGTAGAGATTTACGTGTTTTGAAAGCTTTTAGTTGTAGTCGTGTATGTGTTCTTTAGTCTAAAAGTTGAATCAAGGTCATAGCTTCAACAGATTACAAGTTATTCGTGGTCAAAGGTCGTTGACCGACCATGACCAGACCGTTTCTGGGTAACCCAGAAATGGGTTTTCAAGGTCTGACCATATATTTAAGGATCTAGATCTGGCAGGTTGTTGGATTTTTGTTGTTGTTTTGTTATCTAAGTTATAGTATAGTAGTTAAACTACATCGTGATGCTTTTAGATAGCTTATATCATGATCATACAGGAATTGGAGGATGGTCAAACTAGGCAGAAACTTCACGGATGAACTTTCTGGGTACCCAGAAAGTTCATGAGCGTGGTTTCTGACAACGTTTGACCGGACAAGATCTTGGTATGGTGTTGTTGTTTTGTTGATTTTATGTAATGGATCTCTAGACTTACATGTGTTCTACAAGTTAGACCTCTTAAATCGCTAAAAACGCACCTAGATCACAAGTTGTGGAAGCCCAAAACGAGCCAGTCGAACTGTTCTTCATTTCTGGGTAGCCCAGAAAATGAAGAACAACTCTGACAGCTTGTTCAACGCTTCAGATCTCGTTAGTTATGCATGGTTTGATGATGTTCTTTGTTGGATCGAGTAGTCTTGTATTAGTACTACATTCTCTGATCAACAAAATACCCAGAAACACAACACACACTAGATTATGATTGGTCAAAGTAAGCAACTCGGAAACTGACTATGCATTTCTGGGTTTGGCCAAGAACATGAAGAACACCTATAGCGACGGTTCTGTCGCTATAGGTTGTCTTTAGCGACAGATAATATTCTATTTTCCGGAAATTAATAAAAAATAGAAAAAAATTAGTTTTAATTTATTAAAAATACAAAATAAATTATTAAAAATTATAAAAAATTCCGAAAATTAGTTTTTAATTATTTTTATTATATTTCATAAATATTTAATATTTTTAGAATATTAAAAGTATTTAATTTATTTAATTTATTTAATTATAATATTAAATAAATTATTTAAAAATGATTTTAATATTAGAAAAATCATTAAAAATAATATTATGATATAAGAAAATATTTTAAGTTATTTTTAATGACTTTTAATATTTTTTGATAAATTTTATTAATAAATTAATATTAATGGTAATTAATTTATTTACTAAATGAATTAAATAAATTAATTAAAAATGATTTTATTATATTAAAAATCATTTTAAATGAAAATAAAGTGTTTAAAAATATTTTAAGTTATAAAATATAACTTTTAATATTTAAAGGATAATTTCATTAATAATTTAATATTAATGATTATTAAGTTATTATTATTGATATTAAATTTATTTAATAATTATATTAAATAAATAGTTTATAAATAGTTTTATTACTTTAAAAATCATTTAAAATGGATATAAATGAATTAAAAATATTTTAAGTTATGAATAATGACTTTTAATATTTTGATAAATGAAACATTAATACTTTAATATTAATGATAATTATTTAAAAATACTTTTAGATGTTTTAAAAAATTATTTAAGGGTAATATTAATACTTTAAAAGTATTTTGAGTTATTATACATAACTTTAAAATTTTGGAAATGATTTCATTAATAGTTTAATACTAATTAAATATTAATGATAATAGAGTTGATTAGTATTTAAATCATTTAAATATGATTCCGGTGTTTGAAAATTTATGATAAATTATAATAAATGTTTTAAAATTTTATTGAGTCATTTAAAAATAAAATGACTGATACGTACTGATGTTAAGTTATAAAATAGAGTCTTAGACTCGATAATTACCCGATAAAGTTGTCGGTAGACTGACATATTTCAGAAATTGATCTGGACTTAGATAATGTGATTAGATAAGTGATTATTTGTGATTCAATGGTTATTTAACATAGGTGCTAATGTGATTAGGTTATGTGTTGACTGCAATAAGCAGTGTTATGTGTTATAGTATGTTGTTCTAATCAAACGAACTATCTTATTAATGATAGGTCGTGAGATAAGCGATAGATCTTAATTACAAGTTGTAAGCAGTGCTTCAGGCAAGTATCTAACCTTTGCATTTTCTTTATGCAATGGATGTGAGTAAGAATGTTTCTAAACTATATTATTATTGTACAGATTATGAACTTTATATTATATAAGCTCATTGAATATCAACATGTTAGTATATGATAATTCGGATATATATATTCTGTTCGTTAATTTCTAGAAGTGGTTAAACAAGTGTCCCCACTTGGATAATCATTGTATTTAATCACATGTTGATAAACCTTTGTCAATTACCCGTATACAGATATATTGAATTATAGATTATTGTTGAACAAGATAAAACCTTTGATTTAGAACCCAGACAAGTATGAACATCCCTACATGGGAAAATTTTTATGCGCTCCGACGGACAAAGGATGAACGATAATATCGTTCTAGCAATGTAGTATTGATCAATGCAGGGCATAACGGGCTGATCACCCCCGTGCCCGTAAGTTATGACGGTTTACAGATGAATTTCTGTTTAACCTTTTCGAAAATGAAAACAATGTTCATGGCATGTCACCATAACCCCAGTTATAGTCATTATGTAGTTTAAAAAAATTTGAAAGAGAGTTGTTATGTTATTATTATTGGTCCAGTATACTTCACAACTATTGACTGGTTGTAGAAGAATAGTACAAAGAAAATATTTAAATCCTTTCAGCTTATATATATATAATTGCTATTGCTTGTTGGGCACTCAAATGCTCATCCTTACTTAAATTTAAATGTTTTCAGCTAAGTGCGAACGACCAGAGAACTCTGCTAAGAACAAAGGAAAAGGGAAGGTTGCTGAATGAACGAATTACTATGTTATGTAATAGTTTAATGTTATTAAGACAATTATGATATATATCATCTATCATGGGTTGTAATGAATGTTTAAAGGTTTCGTACTTGGGAGTTAGACTCTGATAATTATGTAAATTAATTTGATCTTTTATATTATTGTTATTATTATTAGTATTATTCCGCTCATAGAAATGGTATCGTGAAGAACCGAGTTCGGGTTTCAAGTACCTGAATTTGGGGTCCTCACAAAGGTTCAAGAGGGCGTTATTCTAGAAGCAAGAATCGATGAAGAGAGGAAATCTCAACCCTCGATTTAATTTGTCCATTTAAAATTCTCGATCAAGTAGGAACTGTGGCTTATAGACTCGTTTTACCGCCAAGTATGTCGCGTGTTCATAACATTTTTTAACATATTGATGTTACGTAAATATGTGGACGACCCGAACCACATTATTGATTTAGAACCGGATGAGATAGCAGATAATTTAACGTATAAAGATGTACCTGTTAAAATCCTGGAATGTATTCAACACTCAAAGGTTATACATCAAGAGTTAGAATTTGAAGTGAAGTCAAGGTATCCTTATCTGTTCGGCATACCAGGTACGTACATAAATTTCGAGGGCAAAATTTCATAAGGAGGTGAGATTGTAAAACCCCAGATTTTATGAATAAAGATTTAATTTTTCGAAATATTTTTTAAATATTATGGTGTGAATTTGAGATAATGTTATAGTTGTGGGTAGTATTTATAAATTTTGCAAAGTATGCAAGTTGTTATTTTATATTCGATTGGTCGGGGAGTATTATTTGTGTCAGGGAATATTCGTACGACGATAAAATTATTGGTGGACCCCACAACGAAATTATTGTCGGATTGAGAAAACGACAAAAATATTTTATGAAAATAACGGTGGAAGTTTTACCGTTAATATTGTTGAACTACTCGGTAGTAAAAGTACAGTAATACGTGTGGTTGCATAGTAGCATACGGTATTGATTATTGAGGCTTATGTGATTAGTCACTCAGTTTGATTCAATTATTGTCAATTAATAATATGAATTATTTAGCGATAATGAAGTTTTGTTTTATTCGTATTATTAACGTAATAAAACAGAAATATCTTTTTATATAAAACAGAATACTTTATTAAAGTTATTCTATAAATAGAATATATTATATTTTATTTAAAAGATTTTTCTTTTAATATGGACCGTCAGATTAAAGTAAATCAATCTGGACCGTTCATGGATTAGTTACTATGCATTCCATTTTCCTATAAATAGAAGCTCATTCCTTCATTATTTTCTTACGAATTCACTGAAACTCTAGAGAGAGAAATATAGAGAGAAAGAAGAAAAGTGTTCTGCTACTTCACTACTCCTATATCCAGTACTCTTCTTTTTAAGGTAAGGGATATTATTTATTGTACCCGTAAGGGGTATTATTTCTTTTGTATTCATGAAGAGAACTTCTGTTATTCCATTCTTTATTATTCTGTTGGAATAACCTGTATACGCGGGCTACCCTATACTTGGTGAAATTCTTCTGTTATTTCATTCTTTATTATTCTGTCAGAATATCATGTCTGTGCGTTTACGCCGGACCTGGTTCCATTATTTATTATTCTGTCGGAATATCATGTCTGTGCGTTTACGCCGGATCTGGTTCCATTCTTTATTATTCTGTCGGAATATCCTGTCTGTGCATTTTATGCCGGACCTGGTTCCATTCTTTATTATTCTGTTGGAATATCCTGTCTGTGCATTTTACGCCGGACCTGGTTTTGTTATTTATTATTCTGTTGGAATAACTTGTCTGTGTGGTCTATCGTGTGCCTGGAGATTTTTTTTGTTATTCCATTCTTTATTGTACTCAGTTGGTTAAAGTTTTGGACTTCTATACTCCATGAAATTAGTGGAATATCCTTGATATTTGCGCTTCATCCAGTATCTTTTCATGGAAATATTCTTCTGAGCATTCTTGAATTTTACTCTACAAAGAAGTATGTTGACAATTTGGACGTTATCAGTTCCTAGATAAATTTAATTCTTGAACTTGTTTTATTGAATTCTTATATCATTGTCATCATCCTCATGTTTATATTTTGTTGAAAGTCATCTGTGGCCTGTAGTGCATAGATAGACTTGGTATGATTCTGACCAAGAATTATTCGGTATAATCATAACCGTAATGTTACAAATGATGTGGAAAAAAAATCCTCATTGGCCTGTAGTGCATTGATGGACAGTTTTTGGTATGATTATGGATATGGATTCTCTTTGGCCGTAGTGCAAAGATGAATTGTTTTATGGCATGTTCAGGACCGTTGATGAAAACATAATTATCTTTAGTCGTAGTGCATGGATAATTCGTGGTCGTGATACTAAAGAATATCCTTGGTCGTAGTGCAGGGGTGATTCGATAATGTGGATTATTATAAAGCTGAGTCCCAGCGATAAAAGTGATGAAAAACCTTTTAAATCATAGAAGATAGTAGATTTTATTCTCTACTTGACTCTTTTAATGGATTGCTTGATCCGCTGCAGTTAAACTTGATGTCTATTGTATTTTATCAGTTTAACATTATTGAAGACTAATGATAATTTATTATGCATTATCTTAGTCATAATATTTCTTACTGGGCTAGTTGAGCTCACCCTTTCTTTCACTGTTCTCTTCAGGAAATGAGAATATAGTTGGACGAGTCAGAAAACGGAGTGATGGACCAGATGATAGCTTTAGTAGTCCTCACTATTCTATGTAATAGTGTGATAATAATTGTAATGAGGACTCCTTTTGAGTATGGATACTCTCTAGAAGATAATATTTGTATTCAAACTCACAGTTTATGTTCTGTCGTATTGTACACGACAGTTGTATTATTAAGTTGTATTTGAATTCTGTACCATGTATCTGGCGACTCAAGATGGGTGATGTATACCTAATTTTGGGGACGTCGCATATGGGGCATAGATTTTATGGGTCCATTCCCCTCCTCATTCACTAATTAATACATTTTGCTTGTGGTAGACTACGTATCTAAATGGGTTGAAGCAGTAGCACTCCCCACTAACGATGCCAAGGTGGTTCTGAAATTCTTGAAGAAAAATATTTTTACAAGGTTTGGCATGTCGAGAGCCATTATAAGTGATGAAGGTAGTCACTTCTGCAATAAATCGTTTACAACTCTCTTGGCAATGTATGGGGTCAACCATAAGGTCGCTACAACATATCATCCCCAAACCAGTGGGCAAGCTGAGGTTTCGAATAGGGAGGTGAAGAGAATTCTGGAAAAGGTAGTGAATCCAAATCAAAAGGATTGGTCCCTCAGGTTGGACGATGCACTATGGGCTTACCAGACTGCTTATAAAACACCGATTTGTATGTCACCCTACCAATTACTATACGGGAAAGCATGTCACTTGCCTGTGGAGTTATATCACAAGGCCTAATGCGCTATTCAGAAATTGAACTTCGATCAAGTAGCTGTGGGAGAAAAGAGATTACTTCAGTTAAACGAGCTCGATGAATTCTGTCTTCAAGCTTATGAGAACTCGAAGTTATACAAAGAAAAGGTCAAGAAATGGCACGATCATAAAATCATGCACCGAACGTTCGAGCTGGGACAATCAATACTACTTTTCAACTCACGATTGAGGTTGTTCCCAGGCAAGCTTAAGTCAAGGTGGTCTGGATCATTCACCATCAAAACAGTTTTCCCACATGGCGCCGTTGAACTCTACAGTCAAAATCCATTGGAAACTTTCAAGGTCAACAGTCAACGGTTAACGGTTAAAGCATTATTGGGGTGGCGAGTCCAATTGGGACGTCATCGTAATCACACTGACCGACGCACCATAAACAGGGAGTAGTCAGGCTGAATGACTTAAAATCAAGCGCTAATTGGGAGGCAACCCAATCGTATTTTATTTTTCATATTTTTAATCATAACTGTCGAAGAATAGTTTAGCATAATTAGTAATATATGATAAGTTTATTAAGTAGCTATTCTATTGTATAAGTCTTGTTAATCTCTCAACCATGCTAGAAATAATCAACAATTTGATTACATTCAGGTTTCATGGTCTTTCAGGAGCCCAATATGTCCATGGTTTGAGGAAGGAGGGAGGAAATTAACAAAATAGATCAAGTGTAGGAAAACCCACCCCCATCGGGGCGGGCCCTTTCAAGCTTAAACTCCCTGCTGGGGCGGGGGTCTCCAGGACAAATTGACAGGGTGCATGCTCTCCGGGGCCTACTACCCCCCGCCGGGGCGGGGGTCCTGGAAGTTAAAAAAGTTTGTTTTCTCGGCAGTTACACACACCCAACCCTTTTCCTGCCCCAATTTAAACACCACTCTCATACATCTTCCACCCACTCTACCCACACATTCGGTAACTGCAAATACATCATCCCACTTCGTTACAACACTGACCCATGAATTCAACCCAGTACATCTGAAACCTCTCCCTCACATCTTTCCTATAAATTCTCCACCTCACAACAAAAGTTCATTACATACACTCATTACAAATTCAGAAAGCCACGAATTTGGGTTCATATTGGGAGAATTCATCTTGCACTTGAGAGTGAGTGAACAATACTACAAATTCTTCATCTTCTACTTCCATATTTACCACAAACTCACCAAGTTTGGGGAAAGAACTCAGTGTGCACACCAAGTGTGCGAGTGAAATTTGGGGACAGAGTAGTGTGTTCAGCCATCAGGAATTCAATGGCATCTCAACCAACATCCAAACGACAAAGGGGAGAAAGTTCAAGGCCAATACCACCATCACAAACCTTTGACCTACGTAAATTTAAAAATGTCACCGCCGCCGACCGGTACGATTACATGGTCACAAAGGATCTTACACCGGAGCGGGGGTTGGCATCGGATGCTCACGACAATGATGCATCAGATTTATCATAAAGGGTGGACCAAGTTCACTGAGGAGCCCGAGTCCGCCGCTGTCAACGTGATCAAAGAGTTCTATGCTAACGCCGAGGACAAGGCACCTTTCAACGCCTTTGTGCGGGGTAGATTGGTCCCATTCAGTTCCGGTGCCATAAACACGTATTATTAGTTGTGGGTGCCTAGACAGTGTCAATATGCTCAATTGAGGGATTTTGACCCTAACTTTGAGGAGGTCCTCAAAGAAATGACTAAGCCGGGAACAACATGGATAAAGGGTCGAAAAGGAGGCACAGTTTTTCATTGCAAAGATCTTAGCCGATATGGGAAGATTTGGTACGCCTTCTTATGTGCGAAACTGTTTCCATCGACGCATACCTCAGATATCACCAAGGAGAATGCACTACTTCTATATGCAATTGTGCATGACTTCATCATCGACGTCGGAGCAGTAATTAATTTTTCTATTCGTCGATGCCTACGGGGTAATTTTTCTAGCAGCTTGCCCTACCTATCACTTATTTATGGGTTGTGCCGCCAAGCAGGTGTTCGATGGTCTGATGATGAGCCCACTCAGATGCCGCTGCAGCTACTAGACACCAGAATGATTGCGCGGTATTCAGTGTGGGTCGGAGGTGAATCACATCCTCGAGGGTTAGGTTTTGTATTTCCATCAGCTTCAGAGGACGAAGTTGACGCTAAAGACACCTCGGATGATGAGGACGAGACCATGGGAGAGCAAGGAACTGAGGAAAAACCACCTTCCAGCGCCATATTTAGCCCCCAATTTCTGGCATTTCAACAATAAATGGAGGATCACAACATGGTAGCATGATGGGAGATGCGACGACTCGCAGCACGACAAGACCATATGCTTGATGCAATGAACTTGTCATTCGTATTATTGAACACGACACTCCAAAGCTTCAATCCAAATGCTCAATTTCGATTCCAGCAACCGGGTCCAATGCCACGCTTTCCACCAAGTGATTAAGAGGAAGAAGAAGAATACAACACACCACCACCCCAGGCCTAAAGTAATTATAGGGAAGTTCTCAGCTTTTAACTACTATATTTATACAATGACGGCATTATAATTTTTAAGTTTGGGGGAGTAGATTAGTTTTGCTTTTTATGTTTGCATATATAATGTCATTAGTTAGGGTTGCATTTACGACTGCACTTTAGTTTTGCATATTCGTTTTAAGCATTTATGTAATCATATAGTTGTATATTTGTTTGCATTCATATTTAGTTTTTATTTATGTTGTGTTATGTTTGCATTCATATTATGTTTGCCCTATATACAAAAAAAAATTTGTTAGAATTGTGTTGTTTTGCATTTATCCAGCAGTCTTTGTAGTTCATGTTTATTATGGCCAATGATGAAATTGAGATTAGGTAAACAAATACAGTATTCAGTATTAGAACTATGATATAGTTTTGAATCATGACTCGGATCTTGAGCTTGTTTGAAACTGGTATAAAAAGGGTATCACGTAATAACGTATGTGTTGACTGATTAGTTTAAATCAATACATAAATAGTTTCTAAAGGATAATGCTTGTATATATAAGAGAATAACAAGAACATGTAGTGAAGACGGCAAATTAGGCAAGAACCTAAGTTTAGGGGAAAGAGTAGGGTATATAAGCTTTAGAAAAAAAAAGAAGAAAGAAAACAATATAGATCATGACTAGTCTTATTTTGGGGCCTTTGTTACTTGAGCAAGTATGCCCGTAGGGGTGTCTTAACACCTAGCGCCCTAAGGTCTTTTATGTTCTGGGAGTCGTTGGTTGAAAGCTCGCTAAGGGGTTGCACTGTTAGCCTAATGGAATGAGGCATTGCACAATCATTATTAAGAAAAAAAGAAAAGAAGAAAAAAAAAGAGAAAAATAAAAATAAAGAGAAGACGGGAAATAAAGGCAAAGAGCCCCCGTAGTTGGAAAAAGAAAACATGAATACCCTATACGGACCCCTAATCTTGGTAATTGTTTGATCTTAGTTTGAACTTGTTTGTTTTTGAAATTTTTGAATTTATTCTGTATAATTCCTAATAAGAGATTGGTTATGTGTTGAATTTGAATTAATATCAGTTAGCATAGATGTTGATCACACACACACTATATCAGCGATGACGGTATAAGATTCGAGGATTGATAAGAAGTTACTGATGGGTTTAATTATGAAGTATTGTAGTGTGTGCTTAATTGTTCTGAGGCCGGAGGAATAAATTTGATTATGTGATACTGTTGGATTCGTAATCATATAGTTAGATACATTACATCGCATTGCATTGCATTGCATTACATAGTAGGTAGTTTGTTTTGTGCTCGAGGACTAGCACGGGTTAAGTTTGGGGGATTTTGATAAGTGGATTTTATATCCACGAATTGATTTCTAGTTCAAGCTTATTTGTTGTTGAATCCTTGAATTTATGTTCATTTTTTCTTGTTCTTGTTATCTTATGTATAGGATGGTTTGTGTGGTGAATGAGTGAAAAAGGAGGCAATTGGAGCATCAATTTAGCAAGTATGAAGGTTAAGCAACATCAGTTTGCAATGAGGTAGCCCGCTGGGGCGGGCCTCTTTTTGCTTTACACCCTCGCTGAGGCGGGGGGTCTTCATGTCTGCGTGACAGGGCCTATGCTCGCCGGGGCGGGCTATTCCTTTACAACTACCCCCGCCGTGGCGAGGGGGGGTCCCGAATTCTGGCACTCCTGAATGGCTTCAAACACTACTGAAAAGAGGATTGTATGACTTTGGATAACATCTGGATTCTAATTTACATGGGATTTCGGCCAGAACTTAGTGAGGGATATATATTGCTGAACAAACAACGAATTAACCATCATGTAAAAAAAGCAATTAACGAAGATTGAGAGCAGAATTTCATAGCGAGCAACGGAGTGAAGAAATTAGAGTATGATCATATTAATTGCAGATTGAGGCTAGAGTGAAGGGTGTTCTGCGTTATTCTTCTACTTTAGTTTATATTTGTAATTGAGAAGATGTTATTTTTAATGTATTCAGTTATTATTTCATTTATTATGAACTAATTACTTTTTAGGCTTAAGATGGATCTTTTAGTGGAACGATGATTATGTAATCTTTGATTTCAGTATAATAAGCTATTATTCGATTTATCTATATTAATTTGAGCGTGGATTTATGAATTACATGATCAACGATTATTTATGGACTTGTATGAACTTGAGAGATGAAATACAGTCTAGACATAGTTGATATAGCATATGTTCTTGATTTATGTGGATGAACAGAATCTTGATGAATGTTAGGGTAGAGATATGCTTGACATCACATGTAATCAGATAAAGGAATTGAACGTCAACCTTCTTTAATTGTAATTCACATAGAGATATAGTGAGTTAGTTGATTAATGTGTTTAACTTAATTCTATCATAATTGTGGATTTGAAGTTAATACGGTATTAGTGCATTGAGAGGTGGCTAGTTTTACATACGTGTTCTTGGTTAATAAACTGGGATAATGAGTTAAACTGAAATAAAGGTGTAATAATCAGAGTGATGCTTAGAGTGAAGTCGAAAGCCTAATTCTCCATTATTTGTTTTAAAATTCAGTTTTTAGAAATTATTCATTGTTTGGTGATTTTATTCTCTTTAATACTTTTAGTTATAAATTGGAAATTGATTAGTTTAATAAAATTAGGATTAATAGGAAATTGGTAATTGTGAGGTTTAAATTCCTACTAAGTCTCTGAGGGAAAGATACTCTACTTACTGTTATATTACTTGTTGACCACGTATACTTGCGTGCTATGCGTAATTAGATTTTACTCAACAACTGCTCTCCATTTATAGTTAGTACGCAGTTTCAAAATTTGAGATAGATTTGATATGTTGTTATTATTGGTTCAGCTTAGTTCACAACTGTTGATTCGATGTAGAAGTGTCATTCACAGAAAACATTTACTTCTTTCAGCTAATTATTAATGTTGTTATTACTTGCTGGGCAATCAAATGCTCATTCTTGCTTTAAATGTAAATGTTTTTTGCTAAGCGTAATCAACCTGAAGGTTCAGGCAAGGACAAACGAAAAGGAAAGCAAACAGAATAAGCTTATAGTATCTTATGTAATAGTTAGAGTTATTAAGACTTTGATATTTATTAGCTATCATGTAATGTAATATAGTAAAGGTTGAGAAACAGGGATTAGACTCTGATATATGTAAATTAAGTTTGGTATTTATATTATTGTTATTATTATTAGTATTTTTTCACTCATAGAAATGGTATCGTGAAGCACCGAGTTCGGGTTTCAAGTACCTAGATTTGGGGGCGTCACAACATGATATCAGAGCTATAGGTTAGAAACCTTAGGTGGGAGAGACCTTAGGCTATAACCTTATAACAGAGGGAAACGTTGAAAATACAAATAACTCATATAGAGTTTAAAAGGAGATGAATTGAATAAATTCATCGTAAAACAAAATAAAAGATAACTAATATAAAACTATTATTTACTATGTGTATATATTATATGCTAGTCAAGATAATTTATGTGTAAATGTCAGGTGGATAGGATTAGGACACTCTCAGATAGTAAAGAAGGAGTCAACCTCCATAACCGAGCCAATATCAAAGCCAATAGCTGAAATAGAGTCTCACTTTGAAAGCAACCCTGATGAGGTGGTTATTGTGGAAATTATAGAATCGGATCCAGAAATGGTGGTAAGTTTGACGAACTTGGTACAGTTATGTGTGAATGGATTATTGAGGATAATGGAAATATATAGATTTCTAAGCAATTGATCCTTAGTGAAGGCGTAGGAAATAAGTAGTATTAGTATTACTTGAATATGTATGTTCTATGATGTGTAAGGTAATATTCTTAACTTTTGTATAAGTTGTGGCAGCGATTCCCGACTGTTGTGTCACAAAGGGATAGCAGATGTTTAAAGCAATATGTGCTAAGCTATATGGTGTAAAGTACTATGAATTAGTTGTATGAACATGATTTTATTTAATCAGATAATGCCGCAAAGACAAAAACGAAACCAAAGGGCAGAAGAACCTGTCAACAAAGCTGGAGGACAACCATACCAGATACAGAATTTGACGAATATGGAAGCTCAAGCTATGCAGAATGGAATACCAGTCGCGGGAAATCAACCAGATAATCAATCAGCAAACTTCAAAGATTTCAAGGCAATCAAATCGCCAGGATTTAGAGGATCAACTGACCCTGTAGAAGTGTTTGTGATAGCTAGGGTAACGGAGGGGCAAAAGACAGCTTTTGCCACCTATACGATGAAAGGAGAGGGGAATTTTTGGTGGGAGGAAAATCAAGTTAAAGCCGGATAAGGGAGCAGTGGTAGTAGAACTGGAAAGAGGAAAAATGATAAGGTTGGGAATGTCGAAAATAGGCCAGGAGGTGGAAAGAAATAGGTTGTGCAGTGTAGAAATTATGGAAAGAATCACTCGGGAGTGTGTCTGTGTGCTACAAGTGTGGGCAGAAAAGACATATCTCTCCTAACTGCCCCAATTTAAGAATGTATAATGGGTGTTTTATTTGTGAATCAATGGAGCATAAGGTGAAAGACTGTGCAAAAGGTAGAAGGGAGGCATGGAGCGCTAATACGGGGAAAAGCAACGGGACAGTGGTGATGACGGAACCAACTACAACAAGCAAACCAACTAAATCAACCGCCGGAGTCTTCAACAAGACAATACAAGATACGATAGCAGCCGGTGATGGAATACCAGGTATTACTTGAATAAATTTTATTTTTCTTATATATGATTTTCTTATATATATAGTAAATTATTTTATAAAGAAATTTTGAAGGAAGAATTTGAGTTCTATTAGAAATCAAACTTCCGTATAATCAGATAGACAAGCTTTATGTTAAATAGTTAAAGATCAGTTCGATCAAGTTTGATCGAGATCTACTTGCAATGACTGTGTATGCTATGTACCCTAATATGTATAGGTTTTGAAAAGGTGATTCCGGGGACGGAATCCTTATAAAGGATGGTGAATGTAATAACCCGATATTTTCTATATAATTAAATAAGAAATTTTGCGTATAGTTTTTTTTATTTATTATTAAAATAAATGTGAGAATATGTGCAAGTATATGTGTATATACTTATATATGATAAATAAAATTTATTTATTACCTTAATATTTACAAATAATTTTATTTTAGAATTATTGACCATTATAAAGTATATTCTTATAATAATTAATTTTATAGTAGAAATATTTTTATTAATTATTTTCCATGAAAATATGATTATATATTATTTAAATAATATATGAAATGATTATTAGAGTTATTATAATAAATATTTTATCATATGAATTTATTCAAATTAGTTAAGTTAATTATTTAATTAATTGTGGTACGTATTTGTAAGATAAATCAGATATGGAATCCAAACCCTAATTCTGGAGTTTGGACATGGAATGGGAATAATAATATTATATTATTTATATTTCAGTGCTATAAATGTGTACTGTATGTGAGTAGACTTGTAAGACCCCAATTTTTATAAATAAAGATGAATTTTCTATAAATATCATTTTTGAATATTATGGAGTTAATTTGATATAATGTTATAGTTGTGGGTAATATTTATAAATTTTGCAAAGTAAGCAAGTTGTTATAAAATATTCGTTTGGTCGGAGAATATTCTTTTTGTCGGGGAATATTCGTACGACGGCACAATCATTGGTGGACCCCACAACGGAATTATTATCGGATTGAGAAAACGACAGAATTATCTTTCTATAAAAATAACGGCTGAGGTGTTACCGTTAAAACCGTTAAAACTGTTGAACTACTCGGTAGTAAAAGTACAGTAATACGCGTGGTTGCATAGTAGCACACGGTATTGATTATTGATGCTTACGTGAGAAGTCACTCAGCTATACTCAATTATTGCTACAGTAATTGCTGCATCATATCTCTTAAATTATGGTCATAGTATCATCTGTATAATATGTTATATTATTAAATCAATAATTGAGACGTTGTGGTAAGTTTGGTTATTTTATGGGGGGCCATATGTCATCATCTAAGAGTCTCTTCGTCAATAATAATTACCTTCGTCAATAGTATTTACCTTGGTCAATAGTAATTACCTTCATCAATAGTATTTACCTTGGTCAATAGTAATTACTTTCGTCAATAGTAGTTGTCTCTTCAATATTACCAAGAGTCATTTGACCCTTCGTTAAGACCAAGAGTCATTTGACCCTTCGTTAAGACCAAGAGCCACCCTCAGTTTTTCTCTAAATAGAGGCCTAGGGCTTCATTATTTTTCACGAATTCATTCAAGCTATAGAGAGAGAAAGTATAGAGAGAATAAGAGAGAGAGAATAAAAGTATTCTGCTACATCACTTTTCTAATTTCCAGTTCTTTTAAGGTAGGGAATATTATTTCTTTTATATTCATGAAGAGAACTTCTGTTATTCCATTTGTTAGTATTCTGTTGGAATAACCAGTATACGCGGTCTACCCTATACTTGGTGACATTCTTCTATTATTCTGTTGGAACATCATGTCTGTGTGTTTTACACCGGACCTGGTTCCGTTTATTATTCTGTTGGAACATCCTGTCTGTGTGTTTTACACCGGACCTGGTTCCGTTTTATTATTATTCTGTTGGAATATCCTGTCTGTGTGTTTTACACCGGACCTGGTTCCATTATTTATTATTCTGTCGGAATATCCTGTCTGTGCGTTTACGCCGGACCTGGTTCCATTATTTATTATTCTGTTGGAATAACCTGTCTGTGCGGTCTATCGCATGCATGGTGATTTCATTTGTTATTCCATTCTTTATTATACTCAGTTGGTTAAGTTTTGACTTCTATACTCCATGAAATTTGTGGAATATCCTTCATAGTTGCGTTTTATCCAGTATCTTTTCAAGAAAAAATTCTTCTAAGCATTCTTGAATTTTACTCCACAATGCAGTATCATGTTGACAATTTGGACGTTATTAATTCTTGGATAAATTAATTCTTGAACTTGTTTTATTGAATTCTTATATCATTGTCATCATCATCATGTTTATAAAATGTTGAAAGTCATCTGTGGCCTGTAGTGCATAGATGGACTTGGTATGATTATGACCAGGGATTATTCGGTATAATCATGACCGTAATGTTACAAATGATGTGGTAAAAGTCCTCATTGGCCCGTAGTGCATTGATGGACAGTTGTTGGCATGATCATGACCATTAATGAATACACGAATATCCTTGGCCGTAGTGCAGGGGTGATTCGATGATGTGGATTATTTATTAAGCTGAGTCTCAGTGATTACAGTGTTGAAAAACTTTTTAAATCATAAAAGATAGTAGAGTTTATTTTCTACTTGACTCTTTTAATGGATTGCTTGTTCCGCTACAGTTAAACTTGATGTCTATTATATTTTATCAGTTTAACATTGTTGAAGGCTAATGATAATTTATTCTGCATTATCTTAGTCATAATATTTCTTACTGGGCTAGTTGAGCTCACCCTTTCTTTCACTGTTCTCTTCAGGAAATGAGAACGTAGCTGGGACAAGTCGAGGTACGGAGTGATGGTCCGAATGATAGTATTAGTTAGTAGTCCTCACTATTCTATGTAATGGTGTGTTAATAAATGTAATGAGGACTCCTTTTGAGTATGAATACTCTCTAGAAGATAATATTTGTATTCAAACTCACAGTTTATGTTTTGTCGTATTGTACACGACAGATGTATTAATCAGTTGTATTTGTATTCTGTACTATGTATCTGACGACCCAAGATGGGTGATGTATACCTAATTTTGGGGGCGTCACAGTTGGTATCAGAGCTTAGGGATATGATCCCTGGCTAAGATGTGAGAATAGAACTAGGAGGGGAGAGACGGGGAATTCCTTCGCTAGTATGACATACCTAAGTTTATTTGCATGGTATTTAATTGGTCGGTCATAATATAAGGATAATATATGACATATCAATTAATTTTTATTTTGTGGCAGTATCTGAAAATGGCATCTGAGAACGTTGAGAATAGCAATGGAGCACAGACGACTGTTGATTCACCACATATCAATAATCAGGATAATGTGCATCAGGAAGGTGTCAATCCTCATGCAAACAACAACACTGACCAAATGATGAATGATCAAATGTTCAGAGGCTTTATGCAATTCATGCAACAACAGGTGAAAGCGGCTCCTGTCCACAACGTAGGTGGAAATACTGGAAACTCTCTGGCGGTCACCGCTAAACAGTTTAAGGAGCTGGGACCACCGGAGTTTAAGGGAGAACCCAAACCACTTGTAGCTGAAACATGGATAAAGCATATCACCAAGATATTTGATGTCTTGGGTTGCTCCGAGGAGCAAAAGGTTCCCTTTGCCGCCTTTATGTTACGAGGAGAGGCAGATTACTGGTGGAAATCGATAAAGCGTACTCAACCTGCCGCACTGAAGATGTCCTGGGAGAAGTTCCAAGAGCTGTTTAACGACAAATACTTTCCCGAGAGTATTCGTCACATGAAGGAGGTGGAGTTCATCAAATTGGAGCAGAATAATATGACCGTGTCACAGTACGAGGCAAAATTTGCGGAGTTATCCCGGTTTGCGTCCCACCTGGTGGATAATGAAGAAAGAATGACGCGGATGTTTTTAAGAGGTTTGAAGCCGGAGATACGTCAACATCTTGTTTCTCATAAACTGTGTTTGTATTCAGATGTTGTAAATAGGGCTCAGTTGGTGGAGCGCGATAACGAGACAACGCAACCAAAAGAGAGCAGCCGGCAAAATGATAATACCAGTGAGAGCAGTCATCGAAGCGGTGACAACAAGCGTGGAGGGAATCAACAGGCCAGAAATGGTAACCACTTCGGTGGTAATCAGGGCCAAAACAATAAGAATGGACATTTCAAGAAGAGGAGATTCAACAATGATGGAAAGACGTCAGCACCAGCACCTGTCGTTAAGGAAGGAGAACGACCACCTATCATATGTTTCAAATGCGGAGGGGAGGGGCACATCAGTCCAAACTGCGCGATGCCGTCCAAAGCATGTTATAATTGTGGAAGAGAAGGTCATTTAGCCCGATTTTGTCGTTTACCAAAGACAAATTCAGCTAGGATGGAGGAACCAAAAGCCGTCCCAGAAAAGTCAAAACCGATTGTGCAAGGGAGAGCGTTTGTTGTGAACTCCCAGAGAGCAAGGAACCCGAATGAGGTCATCACGGGTAAGCTTATTATAAACTCTAAAGAAGTTTATACTTTATTTGATACCGGTTCAACCCATTCTTTTATTTCTCCTACTTGCGCTCATCGATTAAATTTGATTCCGGAGAAATTAGACTTTGACTTATCTGTGGAAACTCCGTTGGGAGAAACCTTCATTACCTCCACTGTTTATAAGTCTTGTTTGGTTCAAGTTGGTACCCACACATTACCTATCGATCTGATTTCATTAAAAATACTTGCATTTGACGTGATTCTAGGGATTGATTGGTTAACTACTCATTATGCAAAAATTGATTATTTTCGTAAGGTTGTTAGCTTTCATATTCCTAATCGACCTATTATGCGAATTCAAGCAACCAAACCATTAAAATCAATCGCTGTCATCTCAAGCCATAAAGCTATTCGTTTATTGAAAAATGGATGTCAAGCTTTCTTAGCTCATGTCACAGATCTAAACAAAAATACGTCAGCTTTGAATGATATTTCTGTTGTTAATAAATTTCCTGACGTATTTCCCGAAGAACTTCCTGGCCTACCCCCAGAGCGTGAAATTGAATTTTGTATCGATCTTGAACCCGGTACAAAACCCATTTCCAAAGCCCCATATCGAATGGCTCCTATTGAACTTCAGGAGTTAAAGATCCAACTGCAAGAATTGTTAGACATTGGCTTTATTCATCCTAGTACTTCTCCTTGGGGAGCTCCTGTTCTATTCGTGAAGAAGAAAGATGGAAGTATGCGACTTTGTATTGATTATCGGGAGTTGAATCATGTCACCATCAAAAACAGGTACCCATTGCCACGTATTGATGACCTGTTTGACCAGTTGCAAGGAGCACAATTCTTTTCAAAGATCGATCTTCGTTCTGGATATCATCAGCTGAAGGTTAGAACTGAGGATATTCCAAAGACGGCTTTTAGAACTCGGTACGGGCATTATGAATTCCTAGTCATGTCCTTTGGATTGACTAATGCTCCTGCTGCCTTCATGGATATGATGAACCGGGTATTCAAGGAATATTTGGATCACTTTGTGGTCGTCTTTATTGATGACATCCTTATTTATTCCAAAAGCCGTGAAGATCATGAGCAACACTTGAGGCTGGTACTCCAAAAGCTTCGTGAATACAAGCTTTATGCCAAGTTGAAGAAATGCGAGTTCTGGCTGGAGGAGGTAGCATTCCTTGGGCACGTAGTATCAAGTCGTGGAATATCGGTTGACCCGGCAAAGATTGAAGCTATTCAAAGCTGGGAGCAACCTAAATCAGTGACCGAGGTACGTAGCTTTCTTGGTTTAGCTGGTTATTATCGGAGATTCGTGGAAGGATTTTCTCGAATCGCTACTCTATTAACTCAGCTGACTCAGAAAGATACAAAGTTTGGTTGGAGCGAAGAATGTGAGCAGAGTTTTCAAGAACTCAAGAGGAGACTCATTTCAGCACCTGTTCTAACAATACCATCTGGCTCGGAGGGATTTGTCATCTACAGTGATGCTTCGAGCAAAGGGTTGGGATGCGTTCTCATGTAACATGGAAAAGTCATAGCCTATGCATCAAGATAACTCAAGGAATATGAGAGGAATTATCCTACTCATGATCTAGAGTTGGCAGCTGTTGTCTTTGCATTTAAAATTTGGAGGCATTACTTGTATGGGGAGAAAGTGGAAATCTTTACGGATCATAAAAGCCTCAAATATTTCTTCACTCAAAAGGAACTCAACATGCGACAACGACGTTGGCTTGAACTGTTGAAAGATTATGATCATACCATTCAATACCATCCTGGAAAAGCGAATGTGGTAGCTGACGCATTGAGTAGAAGATCATATGCGGGTACAAGTGCAATATTAACAACGCAAAGGCCCATTTTGTGTGACTTGCAAAGGATGGAGATAGAGTTGAAGACTCCAGGGACCCATGTGATGATGGCGAATATACGAGTAGAACCGACTTTAATCGATAAAGTTAAAGCTGCTCAAGCTACAGACCTGGAGCTGATGCGTATGAGGAAGAAAGTGCAAGAAGGTGTTATGCCGGAAGCAAGAATCGATGAGGAAGGAATACTTTGAGTCAACTCCAGACTTTGTGTTCCTAACAACCCTGATTTAAAGTATGAAATCATGATGGAGGCGCACAACACACCGTTTGCAATCCATCCTGGAAGTACCAAAATGTATCATGATCTTCGTCATACATTTTGGTGGAGCAATATGAAGAGAGAGATAGCGTTGTTTATCTCAAGGTGTCTAACTTGTCAACGAGTCAAAACGGAGCATCAAGTACCAAAAGGTCCATTGCAACCACTTGAAATTCCAGAATGGAAGTGGGAGCACATTACCATAGATTTCGTTACCGGTCTTCCTAGGGTTTCTCAAGGTATTGATGCGATTTGGATCATTGTTGATAGATTGACCAAGTCTGCTCATTTCTTACCGATACGAGAAACTTATACACTTGAACGTCTTGCTCGTATGTACATAAACGAGATTGTAAGACTGCATGGTATGCCAGTATCCATAATTTCTGATCGAGACCCAAGATTCACTTCACGATTTTGGGTTAGTTTACAAAAAGCTATGGGCACGGAGTTACGATTTAGTTCAGCATATCATCCTCAGACGGACGGACAATCAGAGAGGACTATTCAAACTCTTGAAGATCTATTAAGACTCTGTGTCTTTGACTTCAAGGGAAGTTGGGACAAGTTCTTACCATTGGTGGAGTTTTCCTACAACAACAGTTATCAAGCAAGTATTGGCATGGCTCCATTCGAAGCATTGTATGGAAGAAAATGTCGTTCTCCAGTATGCTAGGATGAGGTGGGCGAAGCAACGTTGTTGGGACCGGAGTTGGTACGTATGACTACAGAAAAGATTCAAACGATCCGACAACGTATAAAAACCTCACAAGATCGACAAAAGAGTTATGCTGATCTTAATCGAAAGGACGTGGAATTTGATGTAGGAGATCATGTGTTCTTACGTATTGCTCCATGGAAAGGAGTTACGAGATTTGGAAAGAGAGGAAAGCTAAATCCTCGATTCATCGGTCCATTTTTAATCCTCGATCGAGTAGGAACTGTGGCTTATAGACTCGCTTTATCGCCAAGTATGTCTCGTGTTCATAACGTTTTCCACATATCCATGTTACGCAAATATGTGGAAGACCCAAACCACATTATTGAGTTAGAACCGGACGAAATAGCGGAGGATTTGACGTATGAAGAAGTTCCTGTTCAAATCTTGGATAAGAAGGAACATATTCTACGCTCCAAGGTTATACCTCAAGTCAAAGTTTTGTGGAGAAATCACGATGTTGAGGAAATGACTTGGGAGTTAGAATCAGAAATGAAATCAAGGTATCCTTACCTCTTCGACATACCAGGTACGTACCCTAATTTCGAGGGCGAAATTTCATAAGAAGGGGAGGTTGTAAGACCACAATTTTTATAAATAAAGATGAATTTTCTATAAATATCATTTTTGAATATTATGGAGTTAATTTGATATAATGTTATAGTTGTGGGTAATATTTATAAATTTTGCAAAGTAAGCAAGTTGTTATAAAATATTCGTTTGGTCGGAGAATATTTTTTTTGTCGGGGAATATTCGTACGACGGCACAATCATTGGTGGACCCCACAACGGAATTATTGTCGGATTGAGAAAATGACAGAATTATCTTTCTATAAAAATAACGGCTGAGGTGTTACCGTTAAAACCGTTAAAACTGTTGAACTACTCGGTAGTAAAAGTACAGTAATACGCGTGGTTGCATAGTAGCACACGGTATTGATTATTGATGCTTACGTGAGAAGTCACTCAGCTATACTCAATTATTGCTACAGTAATTGCTGCATCATATCTCTTAAATTATGGTCATAGTATCATCTGTATAATATGTTATATTATTAAATCAATAATTAAGACGTTGTGGTAAGTTTGGTTATTTTATGGGGGGCCATATATCATCATCTAAGAGTCTCTTCGTCAATAGTAATTACCTTCGTCAATAGTATTTACCTTGGTCAATAGTAATTACCTTCGTCAATAGTATTTACCTTGGTCAATAGTAATTACTTTCGTCAATAGTAGTTGTCTCTTCAATATTACCAAGAGTCATTTGACCCTTCGTTAAGACCAAGAGTCATTTGACCCTTCGTTAAGACCAAGAGCCACCCTCAGTTTTTCTATAAATAGAGGCCTAGGGCTTCATTATTTTTCACGAATTCATTCAAGCTATAGAGAGAGAAAGTATAGAGAGAATAAGAGAGAGAGAATAAAAGTATTCTGCTACATCACTTTTCTAATTTCCAGTTCTTTTAAGGTAGGGAATATTATTTCTTTTATATTCATGAAGAGAACTTCTGTTATTCCATTTGTTATTATTCTGTTGGAATAACCAGTATACGCGGTCTACCCTATACTTGGTGACATTCTTCTATTATTCTGTTGGAACATCCTGTCTGTGTGTTTTACACCGGACCTGGTTCCGTTTATTATTCTGTTGGAACATCCTGTCTGTGTGTTTTACACCGGACCTGGTTCCGTTTTATTATTATTCTGTTGGAATATCCTGTCTGTGTGTTTTACACCGGACCTGGTTCCATTATTTATTATTCTGTCGGAATATCCTGTCTGTGCGTTTACGCCGGACCTGGTTCCATTATTTATTATTCTGTTGGAATAACCTGTCTGTGCGGTCTATCGCATGCATGGTGATTTCTTTTGTTATTCCATTCTTTATTATACTCAGTTGGTTAAGTTTTGACTTCTATACTCCATGAAATTTGTGGAATATCCTTGATAGTTGTGTTTCATCCAGCATCTTTTCAAGAAAATATTCTTCTAAGCATTCTTGAATTTTACTCCACAATGCAGTATCATGTTGACAATTTGGACGTTATTAATTCTTGGATAAATTAATTCTTGAACTTGTTTTATTGAATTCTTATATCATTGTCATCATCCTCATGTTTATAAAATATTGAAAGTCATCTGTGGCCTGTAGTGCATAGATGGACTTGGTATGATTATGACCAGGGATTATTCGGCATAATCATGACCGTAATGTTACAAATGATGTGGTAAAAGTTCTCATTGGCCCGTAGTGCATTGATGGACAGTTGTTGGCATAATCATGACCATTAATGAATACACGAATATCCTTGGCCGTAGTGCAGGGGTGATTCGATGATGTGGATTATTTATTAAGCTGAGTCTCAGCGATTACAGTGTTGAAAAACTTTTTAAATCATAAAAGATAGTAGAGTTTATTTTCTACTTGACTCTTTTAATGGATTGCTTGTTCCGCTACAGTTAAACTTGATGTCTATTATATTTTATCAGTTTAACATTGTTGAAGGCTAATGATAATTTATTCTGCATTATCTTAGTCATAATATTTCTTACTGGGCTAGTTGAGCTCACCCTTTCTTTCACTGTTCTCTTCAGGAAATGAGAACGTAGCTGGGACAAGTCGAGGTACGGAGTGATGGTCCGAATGATAGTATTAGTTAGTAGTCCTCACTATTCTATGTAATGGTGTGTTAATAAATGTAATGAGGACTCCTTTTGAGTATGAATACTCTCTAGAAGATAATATTTGTATTCAAACTCACAGTTTATGTTTTGTCGTATTGTACACGACAGATGTATTAATCAGTTGTATTTGTATTCTGTACTATGTATTTGACGACCCAAGATGGGTGATGTATACCTAATTTTGGGGGCGTCACAAGACTGATAATTGGTCAATTATAGTGTGACGGTAGAAAAATCTTATATTACTGTGCTAAACCTAATTTGAAACTCAAATTAGAGTACAAGATTGTTAAGTAATCATGATAATGTGATTAACGACCAGAGTTATAGATATTAACTTTAATTAGGGAAACCCTAATTTTTGAAAACCCTAATTAATATTTATAAACCCTAATTTCTATATTTGAAACTATAATTTTCAAATGGAAAACCCTAGTTGCTAAATAGGAAAGCTAATCGCTAATGTAATCATCTTAATGCTAATTAGTAACTCTTTAAACCTAATTAGTATGTTTAGGTAATTAGGAAACCAAATTTAATTAGGAAGACCTAATTTACTATTTTTAGAAACTAAGTTTTTATTTTTAAACCCTAAATTAAAAGTCTAGAAAATTTAATTTTTGAAAACCTTAAGGTTAAACCCTAAGGGTCAAACCCTAAGGGTCTGCCAAGATTACCTTATTGCCATTAAAAGTTTTAAGGCTATTGACCAAAATGCCCTTTCTTATTTCTTTATTAGATTACTTGTGAATCTTACCAAAATATGTAGTTGGTGACCTAATGAGATTTCCCATGTGCTGAAAACCTACACATATCAGTCATTCACCAGCCCAATACATTGCATCTAACCTGATATATATATAGATTGAAAGAGAGAGAAAGTTCATTTTTAGCCCATTTGTACACCAACTATCTACCAAGTCCCTCTCTCTCTCTAACCCACGAAATTGACAAGTATTTCAGTCCCAAATTCAGTCCCTAGTTCATTCACTAACAAATCAGAAGCCTTAGATTCATGTTTTGCTCAAGAAAGGTATAAAAACCTAATTTATAATCTGATTTTGGTTGCTATATTAGATGTTAGTTTTTTTGTGTTAAACATGTTATATGTAGTGTGTTTAGATGATCTGGGTTGCTAGATATTAGATCCATAACATCTAGAGGCTCGGATTTGATGATTTACAAAATCTAGAAATTTTTGTTTTTGTGGTCTGACAATGAATTTCAGGTCCCCTAGATCTCTCTTTGTTTATTTATTTGGTGTTTTAGATGTTTGAAGTTGTAGTATGTCATAAGGACTTTGTTCTGGAACTTAAAACAGGACCAGATCATGCATAGATTATAAGTTAATCATGGTCAAAGTCGGTTGACCGACCATGACCAAACAAAATCTGGGTAATCCAGATGTTACCCAGAACGCCCTGACAAGTTCTTCATGGACTCGGATCTGACAGTGATTTGATGATTTGTTATTTGTGTTGTATTCATCTTGTAATATGTTATGTGGACTACAGTTCTATGCATGTAAATCACCTAAATGATAAACAGAAAATAAATAGTGGTTGGTCAAACAAAACAGAAGATCATGGAATCGATTTTCTGGGCAACCCAGAAAACTGATGAACATGTCTTCTGACATGGTTTGACCGGACCGAATCTAGTGATTATGATGTTGTTAGAGTGATTTTGTGTAATGAATCTGTTGTCGTACATGTTGGGTACAATCTAGAACTTTTAAATCATAAAAACATTTCATAGATTTCAAGTTGTGGAAGCCCAAATATAACCAGTCGAACTGTTCTTCATTTCTGGGTAACCCAGAAAATGAAAAACAGCTCTGACAGCTTGTTCAAGGCATTTGATCTTGCATCTTGATGATGTACCAACATTGTAGATGATTGAAGCATGTTCTCTGTTTGTTACTATACACAGCCTGACGTCTAGAACACATTTTCTATGAATAGAGTACACGATATAAGGCCACCAAGGTCGTTGACCGGCCATGACCATATGATTCTGGGCAGCCCATAAATGTGAAGAATAGCTCTGACAACATGTTCTGAGCTTTAGATCTTGCACATGTGTTATGTTTTGGTCCAGAATTTTGTGATGAAATTGTACTACTACATTTATACTACAACAGTTAATCGATAGCTAGCCTAGAAACATTATATCTTAGGAATTAATCAAGGTCAAAGTGAGACACTTGAACACTGGATGTCAGTGTTCTTGAGGCTCAAGAACACCTATCGCGACAGAAACCGTCGCTAAAGCCTTTAGCGACATATTTAATTATTTTAATTTTCTAATTTCTGGAAAATGATTAAAAATAGAAATAAATTCTAAAAATCATTTAAAAATAGAAATTTATTTCTGAAAATTACGAAAATAATTTTAATTTATAAGAATTAGCTTTTAATAATTTTACATATTTTTTATAAATATTAGTATTTATTTGAATATTATTGATATTTAATTTATTTAATAAATACATTAAATAAATTAATTAAAAATAATTTTATTATATTAAAACTCATTTAAATGATAATAAGGTATTTAATAATATTTTAAGTTATAAAACATAACTTTTATTATTTTAAGATAATTTTAATTAATTATTTAATATTAATGATATTAGATTTATTAAATAATTATATTAAATAAATTAGTTTAAAAATAATTTTAATTTTATAAAAATTATTTTAAATGAAAATAAGTAGTTTAAAAATATTTTAAGTTATAAAATGTGACTTTTAATATTTTAAGGTAAATTTCATTAATAATTTAATATTAATGATATTAAATTTATTTAATAATTATATTAAATAAATAGTTTAAAAATAGTTTCATTGATTTAAAAATTATTTAAAAAGGATATAAATGGTTTAAAAATATTTTAAGTAATAATTAATAACTTTTAATATTTTGATAAATAATACATTAATATTTAAATATTAATGGTAATTATTTAAAAATAATTTTAAATGTGTTAAAAATTATTTAAGGGTAATAAAAATGTTTTAAAAATATTTTGAGTTAATATAAATAACTTTAATATTTTGGCAATAGTTTCATTAATAATTTAATATTAATGATAATAGAATTATTTATTATTTAAATTATTTAAAAATGATTCCAGTGTTTGAAATTCATGATAAATTATAATAACTATTTAAAAATTATTATAAGGCTATGAAAAATAATACGATTGATATTTAAAATATCTAAACAAATATTGAACTACACGATAGAGTTTTAGACTCGATAATTACCCGATAAAGCCATCGGTACACCAAATTAACTTCGAACACGATCTAGACCTAGATATTTTGACTTGATATGTGATTGTTTATGATCCAATGACTGATATAACTATGTGATAATGTGATTAGGTTATGTGCTGACTATAAATAGCAGTACTATGTGTTATGATATGTATTTCTAATCGATAGAATGATCTTATTACTAATAGGTCTCGACATAAAAGATAAAATTAAGTTGTGTAACTGTAAGCAGCAGACCAGACAAGTATTTAACCTTTACATTTACTTTATTCAATGGACATGTGTAAGCCAGTTTCAAAACTCTATTGTTATTTTTATTATTCATGTATCTATACTTTTGTCGATATGCCAGTTCTTGAATTCTATCCGATCATTGGTTATCAATTCAATATTATTGTACAATCCAGATATATATATATATATATTGTGTTCGTTAATTTCTAAAATTTGTTAAACAAGTGACCTCACTTGGATAATCATTGTATTTAATCACATGTTGATACATACTTATTATTTTCCAGTATATATATGTTAATTAAAAGTTGTCTAAGTTATTTGACTCGGCTAGACATAGATTTATAGATAGCGTTGAGATATGTCTTAGCTAATTATTCTGGCTAGACGAATATTTGTTAGAACTTGATAGGTTCGAGAAAAGAACTCAATTATTATTGTCAGGTCAATGCCAATTGTTTTGGCTAGATCAAAAAAGCGATTAGATATTGAAATCATAGTATTTCATTATTATGATTTAAAATTCTAATTGTAAGACTGAGAAGAACAACCTTTAATATAAAGGGAAAACTATTGGTCGTATATTCGGCTATTACGCACAGTTAAGTATTATGCATAATATAGGGTATAATGAAGCTGATCACTTATTATACTTGTAGAGGGGTATGACTTAATCTTTATGGTTATTTGATACACCTGGGTATATCAAAGCAAATCTTTGATAGTTACTCAAGAATTAAGTTCAAGATCCTTAGGGATCACTCAGCATAAACTCTGAAAAATATTTTAATTTGCTATTGCGTATAATTAATTCGTATTATTCAGTTGAATATCGAAAATCGAAAATAAAGTTCATAGTCTGTTGACTGCTCTCCGTTTATAGTCAGTACGTAGTTTCAAAATTTGAGATAGATTTGATATGTTGTTATTATTGGTTCAGCTTACTTCACAACTGTTGATTCGTTGTAGAAGTGTCATTCACAGAAAATATTTACTTCTTTCACTTAATTATTAATGTTGTTATTACTTGCTGGACAATCAAATGCTTATTCTTACTTTAAATGTAAATGTTTTCAGCTAAGCGTAATCAACCTGAAGGTTCAGGTAAGGACAAAGGAAAAGGAAAGCAAACAGAATAAGCTTATGGCATCTTATGTAATAGTTAGACGCTATTAAGACTTTGATATTTATTAGCTATCATGTAATGTAATGTAGTAAAGGTTGAGAAACTGGGATTAGACTATAATATATTTAAATTAAGTTTAGTATTTATATTATTGTTATTATTATTAGTATTTTTCAGCTCATAGAAATGGTATTGTGAAGCACTGAGTTCGGGTTTCAAGTACTTGGATTTGGGGGCGTCACACATGTTCTTGACTTGGAACTTGGATTACATTGTAGAGCTTCTTCTTAGCTTTTTGGAACATATTGAATCATTCCAATCGGAGTTCGGATGCAAGAGTTATGACCTATGTACCAACGGACGTTGAACTTCACTGTTTTGGGTGGCCATTTGCATAACACTCACTTCCAATCCAATTTCGACCTTTATTCGTCCGTTATTTTTAATTCTCAAAGAATGAAAGTTGTAGAGCTCGTCGAGATCTTCGATTTGATAGGTGGCATGCCTCGTAACTCTTCCCAAATCAAAAGTTATGGCCTTTTTACCAGAGGACACTGCAGCAGAAAAAGGACCCTCGCTGGGGCGGGCTTTTTGTGAAGGAAACCCCCGTCGGGGCAGGGGTACGGGCCAGAACAAGTTTTTGACGCGTTTTGGGTCGAATTTTGATATTTTTTTACTCCAAATTGGATTGGGTTTGCTCCTAAGCTAAAAATTAGATTTGTAACCTATAAATACATGATGGGAGGCATAAGAGAGAGGGAGATTACATAGATTAGATTAGAGATACACTCCATTAGATTAGAACATAAACCCTAGTTCTTATTAGTTTTAGAGATTGAAGTAACTTGGAGACCATTGAAGATCAAGAGCAGGAGCTTGAGGAAGATGGAGATTTGCTGACAACATATTTATTCTTCACTCTAATCTTATTCTTATCTTTTAATGTGTATTCAAGTGTGGATTCTTAGTTTTAATTCAATGAACTAATTCTTTGTTTGAGATTACAATAGATTTTTATTGTGTAGTTTATTTTAATATGTCTCGCTATCAATTATTATGTTCTATCGTGAGGATTATCTATTGTGATTTGGACTTAATTATTTAATTGATCGGCCATCAATTATCGTGATAATCTATATGAAATCGGAAGAGGAGTATAAATTTTGATCTGATCATGATAGCATGTGTTTGTGATTTCTGCATAGATGGAATTTAAGATTCGTGTTTAGGATAGAGATATGCCTTTACGCCATATGTAATCTTATAGAGAATTTGTGCTTTAAATCCTTTTTAATTGTAATTCACATAGAGATATAGTGGATTAGTTAATTAGGGTGTCTTGCTTAATTCTATCATATATGGATTTAAGTGAGTATGAGTATTATGCATCGAGAGGTGGTTTTATCTGCTTTAGTGTTCTTGATTAACAATTCAGGATAGAGAATAATTGATGAGAAGTGTGTTAACTTAAATGAAACAATAAGTGAAGTTGTGATTTTAAATCTCCGTAATCTTAATTTAACTAGTGGAATTTAATAGTAGTTTAATTATATAATTTGAAATTCATTCGTTTAAATAAGATTGAGTTGGTTACGGGTTAGTACTTGGTGATTTTTATTAAACAATTTCTCGTGGGAACGATACTTTACTTTCACTTTATTACTTGTTGACCACGTATACTTGTGTGTTGTGCGTAACTAGATTTTACCAAACAAGCTCTGACAGTGACTTTGAGCCTCTATAACTTTTTGTTATATGTAGGTAAAAGCATGAAATTGGTCTGATGTTATACTACTGTATGAGTACTATAACATCCATACATGTCTAAAATCAAAATCATCATCAATAGCAAATTAGATCAAGGTCAATGTGGTCCTTAGGCCATGACCAACTGATACCCAGAAACTTAAGAACACCTATAGCGACACTTCCTGTCACTATAGGGTAATAGCGACAAACAGAAACTGTTTTCTAATAAATAAATTAATAAAAATTAGAAATAATTAATAAATAAATATAAATAATTATAAAAATTATTTTAAAAATTATTTTAAGTTATAATAATTAACTTTCAATATTTTACATAAATTCAATAAATATTTTATTTTATTTAGATATTATTAATATTTAAGTTAATAATAAAGTAATTAGAATAATTATTTACAAATAATAAATAATTATATTAATGATTTAAAAATCATAATAAATGATTATAAATTATTTAAAAATAGTAAACAAGGTTTTTATAATATTTTAAGTAAATATTAAATTATTTAGAAATAGAAATAAATTATTTAAAAATCATTTAAGGGGTAAATAAATACTTAAAAATTATTATAAGCTTCCAGAAAATATTATAAAGGATATTTAAATTATCCAATAATATAATAAAGCTTATAAATAAAGTTTAATCGTGTTATCAACTTATTAAGTACCCGATAAAGTCTTAGGACACCGAAATCATAACAAACTTAACCCGAACGTGAATAGTTTATGTATTTGAGTATTGATATCAATACTAATGTGATAGATTTTTATGAATGGTCATCTTAGGTGTTTATTAACGAATCGAGTAGCATTGCTTGATTAATCTTCACTCAGGCAAGTTTACTAAACCCAAATTATTAATTACGCAAGTTTACTAAACCCAAATTATTACGTACGTAAATTTCTCAAACCCTATTTATTCGTTGAGCACGATTCCTATCTTTGCTTTTGATATGTTATACCAAACCTAAACTTGAATTACCAATTGTTGTAAAGTTGTTGCTATAGTTTCAGCATAACTCAGAAATGAATTGTTTATTTATATGATATTGTTTATTGAGCATAAACTGTTGTGTCAAATCAAATCTTTGGTAAGACATCCTATACTGAAGTTGTGTATCCCAAAAAGGGATCGATGTTGGGTCAATTAAATATTGACGTTTAGTGCATGTGAGCACGAGTAGGATGAAATGCATATTCCTAGGATGTTGAATAGGCTGATCCCCTATCTCATATCTAAACAAAATTTTTAAGTCTTTGTGACTGATAAAAATAAAGTCCAGAAATGGTTGAAATAGAAATTTCAGAAATGGTAGCAACAATCAGTTGAGTTTTGAACTGTTATACTTCTTTAAATCATATATTTTTATAAATATAAAACCTGCTGAGCATGTTATAGCTCACCCTTGCAAATTATTCCCTTTGCAATATTAGATGGTAACCCTGACACTTTTGAAGTTAAAAAAAGGGAAGCGTCTCTATTAGATTAATTTATATTTCTGTCTAGTTGAATGTAATACTTTGTAATAAGAAATTCTTTATGAAGAATAATGTAATCGAACCTTAATATATGATATATAACATCTTTTATTTTCGTAACTATGTTTTCTTTACATATATAGATGTAATTAAAATTTTCAATCTAGTTTGAGATCCTTGGGAACTATTTATCTGAGTGAGGGTATTGACAACATGGACTGTTCATGTTGTTGTTGATACTCTAGATTTCGGATAGATATGTACTATCGATATGATAGTGTAATTCGCATGATATATACTATACATCTGAGTGAGGGTATTAGTAATATGGACTGTTCATATTATTAATGGTACTCTGAATTTCAGATAGAGAGATACTATTTACAGATACAGTCTATACATCCAAGTGAGGGTATCCAAACAGAACAATAGTTCTCCTAGGAATTGTTATCTGTTATGGGATACTGTGAATCTTGGATCTATGGGACTTGCATCTAATTATAATTGTATAGTCACTCAATTAGATATAAGCATAGAATCAGATACCATAGGCGTATAGATTTGAATGCGTTATATACATTGACTAGTAATATGCACCATATCGGATACCATGGGAGTATAGATATGGAGGCGTTACAATTAATGGTATCAGATCTGTTAAGGCTGTAGATATAAGGAAGAGAATTCTTAGTATATAGTCTTCGAGTCCATAAAAATATTAAATTACACATAAAAATAACATTAAAAATATTATGTTTGTATAAATTTCTATACAAGTAATAAAGGAGTTTTATTTTATAGGATGGCCAACTCCAGTGCTGAGGAAATGGTGATAGTAAATAATTCACCAAAAATTGAGTCATTTATAGCTAGTGATGCAGAGGATGAAGAATTACTTCATGATCAACAACTGCTAGATGCTGAGGAAGAGGAAGATCCAGTAGCAGGGCAATTAATGAGAATTGATGAACATAATGAAGCAATGTCATCACTAATGAAGACATCTGACTATGAGAATAATAAAATGAAGTTTAGGGCACACTTAGCCGATGGAATGTTAGAGCATGAAAGGGGAACCAATAATTGACTGAAAGTACAACATCACAATGCACAAAGGGGCAAGAAGGAAATACAGTCAACGCTACTTAAATCATAACTGGGTACTGGAGCTGTCTTCAATGATTTGCAGTGCCGAGTAGTTCGATATCCAGTAGAGGAGAATAAAACTGCCTATCTGATAGATCGATCTGTGGTACGCCACATGATCTAGGATTCCTTCGATGACGTTAATGAATTCTAGAGGGTAGTATAGAAGTCTAAATGCTCTATAATAGTATGAATAAAAGAGCATTTGAAGTTTGTAATATATCTGGTAATGAGTGTAAACTACTAGTTGTTTTGTATGTATTTTGTGACATATGAATAAAAGATATGTTTGTGTTATTCAAATTCTTATGTGGATTCTTTTTCCTATTTTATATAGAATCTTGCCACCAACCAGAAGACCTCAATGAGAGATAGAAAATGATGTTAATCCTACCCAACATTTAGTAGAACTTTTGTTAGGTGCTATAAATAGACCCATAACCCAAAACACTCCCTTTAAGCACTACAAAAAATCACACAAAAAATGACGCTAAAATTTGTCACATAAAATTCATTTTTCACCACTAAAACATTTGGTGACGAGTGTTAATCGTCACAGATACCGTCACCGTATGAGCGTGGTATTAGGTTTATTTGACAATATTTGATGTCGTCACTAAATATTTTAACTTATGGTGACGATCTACATCATTGTCACTATAATTAATTACTTTTAGTGACGTTAATAGCGTCACTATTTGAATGAAACTTTCGTCACTCTATATTATGTTTCGTCATCAAAACTTGGTGCATTAAATAACGAAAATTATTTTTCGCCATTAAATGATATTGTTTTAGTGACGAAAATATGTTACTCTATTTAAATCATCTAATTTTAATGACGACAATATTGTCATATTTATGATTATTCTTTCGTCATGTTATTGTGTTTATCGTCACCAAAAATAAAAAAATAAATGATGACAGAACAATTCGTCACCTAATAATATATTTAACATGACAATTATGTCGTTGTCACTTCATATTTTAAATAATATTACAACATAATTTGTCACCCAAGAGTTACTTTCTGGAACACATTTTTTAATGTCACTAATTGAATGCTTATAGTGACGATACATCTCGTCACAGAAAGAGTTATTAATAGTGACAAAATTAGTTGTTGTGACTAATTGAAAAACTAAATATAAAACTATAGATCTAGAAATAAGAAAAAAGATTACACCAATAATATTTAACCAAAATGATTGTAATGATAAAAAAACACCAATAATAGAATAACTAAATTTTCATTTTCCATCATATTTAACCAAAATAAAAAAAAATTAGAATCCAAAGTATCATCCATTCTACTTAACATCAATCATTTATCAAGTATAACATTCTAAACAAAATATCCAACTTTTTAAATATAACCATAACGAAAGTTCAGAAGTTTTGAACGTCGACAAGCTGATCAAGAATGCCATAGGATCACGAAGGACACTGTGAAGCATATTGTGGAAGAGCTTCTCTGCTGTCGAAAGACCAGCTATAGCCAGTAGTGAAGCTCGAACCAACACACAAAGTGAACTCCCAACAGAAAAAAGTATGTAAATTAATAATATGAAATTCATCCCAGTTACTGGCTCAGCCTCATCAGTTGGACAAGCCCATGCCATCCAATAGTTGCTTGCTATCTATAACACTTGGAAAGATGACTGTGCTAGAACTATGAGTGGGACTAAGGCGCCACCTTTCACAATTGTCAAAGAAGCCAAGTAGACTTCTTTTCCAATGCGAAGATTATTCCATTTTGCATCACCTGTTGAGACTTGAAGAGTTATAATTTGGTAGGTCTGGATATAAAATTTCTAATATAAATGTTGCCCGAAATTCTCCAAATAATAATAAAAATTTAAGAATCAAGGTGGCGTACCAGGATGAGGTCTGCTGCTGTAAGAAACTCAACTTGATGGCTAACATAAACTATGGTCTTCTCCTTAAGAATCCCCATTAGGCACTCTTGAGCAGATTACATATAGAAGAAACATCAGTGTTCAATCTCCATATTTTTTGCTTCATATCAGGAGGGTATTGGAAAATTAGAACATGGATTTGGTAGAAGTACTAACCTCAAAGAGTTGCCTGCCTGTATGTGCATCCACTGCACTGAAAAGATCATCGAGCAGGTATATATCAGCATCCTGGTAAACTGCACGAGTAATTTGTATCCGTCTCTGTGTTATTGTCTTGACCACTTTTGCACTAAGAAAGGCAAGTGCAAGTAAGTAGCCACTTCCTAGGCTCCGGGTCTTCTTTTCATTAAGGTATGTTACAAGGTCATCAATAAGGTAGGTGCCAACATATGAGGCTGCGACACTTATTATAGCAAAAAGTGCATTCATTGCTGCTTTCTTCCTGATAAACATATAGATGGCCTTGTATATAGATGGATTTGTGGTTCCATCTTTCTCCTTAATGAATTTCAGTTTTTCATCAAATGAATGGGATAGAAATTCAGCGGAGTGTCTGGTGTCAACATCTGGGACGTCATCTTGGTTGAGGGGGCTTCTTTTTCCCAACTGTGAACAATTGATTGAACCAAGAAAATGTTACTAGCTGGAGAAATGTAGCTTTTCCATACGGACAATTGTTTTTCTCTTCTTGATGCTTTTCAGAATTTCCATTTAGAAGTGGGTCACAGATACCATTAGGAGAGTCGAGGACTATGCCTGTCTTCCTTCGAACTGAAATACCCAGCAGGCAGATGGACGCAACAAGACTAAGGAAGTCAACATAATCAGATATACTAAATTGTTCATGGTTTGTAATTGCAAAATGGGCCTCAAAAGTTGCTTAAGCAAGAGACAGCAAGAAGCTGCACAGCCACCAGATTCTCAGAATCCAAGGGAACTTGCTACACTTATCTTTCATAATTTTGTGTAGTGCAACCAATGTAATAGCCCATGATACTACTTGCATGATTTTTGAGGCTGGCGTCGTCTTAATTTTGTCACGCATCTTTTCAGTTAGCCAATCCACCTGTCACGGTAAATAGAGATGTAGAGTTTAATTCCAATGGCCCAAAATTTGAGAAATTAAAACCATAATTTAATCTACAAATTGCTCTCTCCATATGAGAACATCCGAGAAAATTAACAAAAGATCTGGAATGTTCACCCATTGCTTTATACAATCGTAGAGATTTCAAACTTTATAACGATACCATAAAGTGGTGAGAATGCATTCACATGACCTTCAAGCTACCCAAATGAACCACCATGGAGATTCTCTAAACTAACACACTCAGTTGTTGACTAGCAAAAGATATGCAAACCCGTGATTATAAAGCTTATATGGCATCAAAAGGGTAAATGTCCTAGTTGGACTACATGGGCACACTTTAAACTCCACATATCACTACGTCCAAAACCTATCAACATACGAGGAAAAGGGGAGGAATAAAAATTAATTTCACAACTTGGGTGCTTCCATTACCAATTTTCTTATTTCCTTGGCTATAAAACATCCGCCATGATTGTACAAAAAGTCACCAGACAGCTAATAGAAGTTGGAACCGATAATATTTGCAGGTGAAAAACATGTGCCTGAGCTAACAATGAGTTAATCTTGACAACAATCCAACAAGGTAAAAGATGTTGTAACCCTCAGCCTTATTCTGCTGGGCAAGTTCTCGAGTTGGTGCCATCGCGATAGCATAAGGACCCTCAGCCTCATTCTCTTCACTCATGGGAGGCAATCTAGATATGTAAGTCAACATGGGAAGAACAAAAGCAGTAGTCTTACCAGAACCCGTCTCAGTAACACCAATAACATCGCGCTGCTGCAAGCCAAGAGGAATGGCAGCCATCTGAATAGGAGAAGGGGTCTTGTAGACCGTTCTTTCCACAGCCTTCAACAACTCAGAACTCAACTTACTCTCAGCCCAGCTCCTCATGGGGCGAGGGATTCGAGAACCCTTATAGGAAATATTAAAATATTCCCTGAAAATACGCCAATCTCTCTCAGTCATTTCGTCGAGCACCTTGTCCGACCAATGGCGGTCCACCCCCATGTCAAAGGTATCATACAAATCAGCAGCCTCCTCTTTAAGCCTCTGGGCGGCAGCCTCCTCAGGCTTTTCCTCTTCCCGGAGAACGCTTTGGCGCTCCGAGTCCCTGTCTCGATCCCGATGTCGGTCTCTATCCCGATCCCTATCACGGTCATAATCACGACGACCGGTGGTGGTGGTCTCTGTCCCTGTCAGAGGGATCAGAGGAGGATTTTGCGGAGTCGCCGGAAGAGGGTCGGTGGATGAGTTGATGATGATTTGGTTGGTCGCGTTTCTGCTGAGCAATTTGGTCCTGCCTGCGTTGAAGGGCCATTTGCTCCCTCTGAGCTCTAGTGAGGAACACTGGCTTTTTTATTTTTAAAAAGAAAGAAAATAAAATATAAAAGTATTTTTATTTTTAAAAATTTTATACGTATTTTAAAACATAAAAATATTTTTATTTTTATTTTTAAAATAAAACATACATATTATAAATATTATAATATTAATATTATACATATTATAAATATTTAGGTAAAAAAAAGAAAGAAAATAAAACATAAAAGTATTTTTATTTAAAAGAATTTTATACGTATTTTAAAACATAAAAGTATTTTTATTTTTATTTTTAAAATAAAACATACATATTATAAATATTAATTTTTATTAATATTATACATATTATAAATATTTTTTACCTCGTTTTTAACATTTGCATACTGTATCCACGTGTGTCTGATTATTTGATTCCAAGTCATTTCCTTGAATTTCTTTTTTTTTTTAAATGTCATGTAAGAAATAAATAAACAGACATCCACTAAATTTGACGAAATGGTCCAATTAAGCATTTTTTTAAATCACAGTAGATCAAATGTATTTTTTTAAAATACAATGGCTCAATGCTTACAACTCGACGAACACAATGGGGTAAAAGTGTTTTTTTCCAATTTGCAAGTATTAGGAATTTGGCTGACTGGCTTGCCACGTAGGAAATAACTTGTTTTTTTTTTTCAAAAGCCACGTAAAAAAATTGGTCCAATTTTTTAACGTCCGTGAGTAAAATTGGACGGAATGACTTGATTAACAATTTTTAAAAAACACAGTGGGCCAATTGAATTTTTTTAAACTACAGTGACTAATTACATAAAACACGACGACCACAATGGGGTAAAGGTGCTTTTTCCCGTTTTTTGTGTGATTTCGAAGGCGATTTCGGTTCTTTGCTCAGCCCTTGTCAAAACTTATATATGTAAAATAAAAAATATAAGTGAGAGAATATGGTCATTATAAATTACATTCAATTTACTACAAACTTTAATTTTTTAAAATTAGAAAATATATCTATATGTGCTCAATTTTAATTTCAAAAATTATAAATCTGACCAAAAAAATAAAACTAGACACTTATTTTGAGACAGAGGAAGTGAAACATTTCATTGTATAAGTTTGCATCCAAATAAACAATAATTTTGAAATGAAAAATGATGCGTTTTGGAAAAAAAAAGTCGAAACATGCTTATTAAGTTTATCTTAATTTTGGGCAACAATTTACTAGTCGTTGCAAAAAATTATACAAAATACGCAACGAAAAAAAAATTGTTGACAATGAATGTAGCCAATATTAGGATACAAAATATAGCAAAAAAAATAATTTTTTTTTACCCAAGATGAGAAGAAATAACATTGGCAACAAAAAAAATTAAATTGGCAGGAATTTTTTTTTTCCCACTAACAAATTGGCAACGAAATTTTGCAACAACCTATGAATTTCGTTACGAAAAATGAAAACCTTTCAGAAACTGAAACGAATGAAAAATTTTGTTACTAAATATGCATTTTTTTCGTAGTGGGATTAATAGAAGAGGAAACGTCTACGTCGTAAACATTAGTGCGACTTAATCGGTGCGGTTGGTCGATTTTTGATTAAATGGAGGCTGCCAATGATAAAAGAAAGATCGGTGACGTCGCTTGGATACAAGTTTGTTTGGAAAAAAATTTGCCTCCATATAAAAATGTGACGTCATTGCATACTTTGTCACTAAATAAAAGAATTTATAACGAACCAGTGTTGTCACTTATCCACTCATCTAATTAGTGACACACTATTATCTCGTCATATAAAATTGGTATTTGTGACAATAAAAATTGTCATAATTTATTAATTTTTCGTCTTTACAAAATTTGCTTCCAAAATTTCTTAAATTTTTTTGCCTCCAAATAAAATTGTGACAATATTACGTTATTTGTCACTAAATATAAGAATTTATGACGAATCATTTTTGTCACTTATCCACTCATCTAATTAGTGACGAACTATTATCTCGTCATACAAAATTGGTATTTATGACAATACAAATTGTCGTAAATTATTATTTTTCCGCCTTTAAAAATTTCACTCCAAAATTTTTCAGAAATTTTTTGCCTCCAAATAAGATTGTGACGATATTACGTACTTTATCACTAAATATAAGAATATATGACAAATCATTTTTGTCACTTATCCACTCATCTAATTAGTGACGAACTATTATCTCGTCATATAAATTGGTATTTATGACAATACAAATTGTCATAAATTATTATTTTTTCGTCTTTAAAAAATTTTACCTCCAAATAAAATTGTGATGAATTTGTATTTGGTGTCACTAAATGTGAACATTAGTGACGAAAGCACATTGTCACTAAATTTTACAAATCATTAATGACAAACTATTATGTTGTCATCGAAAGAAATATTTGGTGACAATAAATACTGTCATCAATTATTACAAAATGTCACTAAAAGGTTTTCCTCCAAAATTTTGGTGTGAAATTCTACCTCCAAAATAACTTGTGACAAAATTTTCTTAATCGTCATCAAATGTGTAAATTGGTGACGATATAAATGATTAATAGTAACAAAATTAAAGGTCGTCATAAAAACAAAAGTTTTAGTGACGATTATGAATTTCGTAATTATTAATTAACAAATTAAGACAAAATTTTGTGCGTGACAAAATATTCGTCATAAAATGTGTGATTTCTTGTAGTGAAGGATTTTAAATTAGTTGATCCACCCGAGTTCAAAGGTACATCCGAACCTGTCGATGCACAAATTTGGATTACTAAAATAGAAAATTTTTTCTTAGTAACCAATGCCAATAATAATCAGAAGACAACTTTTGCAACCTTTTTCTTGAAAGGTGAGACAAATTACTGGTGGGAATCAACTAACGGTCGAGTAAAACTAAAATTATACCATGGGATAGATTCAAAGAATTGTTCTTTAAAAATTATTTTTCCCAATCTCTAAAGGATCGTATAGAGGTACGATTCCTAGAATTGAAACAAGGAAACCTGACTGTATCTCAATATACGGCCAAGTTTAACGAACTGTCCAGGTTTGCTCCTCACCAAGTCAATACTGAACTTAGAAAGACTCGGAGGTATCAGGAAGGTTTGAAACCTCAGGTACGAAGTAAATTATCCATATTCCGAATAAAGACTTTTCCCGAAATACTCGAGAAAGCTTCCATAGCTGAGAGTGAAAACTAGAATCTTATTAAATTTCACCAGGAAAAGGAGAATCAAAATGAAAAGGGGAAATCTAAGACCGAACTCAGTTCAGATGGGTTTAATAATAAAAGGAAATGGGATACTACTTTTTCTAACAACCCGGGGAAAAAAGGTAGGTAATAATAATAATAACTTTAGTAATAATAACTTTAATAAGAGGGAACCTTGTCCTACATGTGGAGGAAAACATAAAGGAGTATGTTTTAAAAGTATAAATAAATGTTACAATTATGGACAAGTGGGACACCTTTCTCCACAGTGTCCTCTCCTTAATAAAAATAAATGTTTCAATTGTGGTTCGTCGGAACATTTCGCAAGAAACTATACCAAACCTAAGAACCAGGGAGGAAAAGGAAATAGAGTGCTAGAGAATAGCAATAATCACTCATAACTAATACATAAACAACTGTGGTTTGTAACTTAAACATCTCGTATATATCTTAAACATACATAAACATAGCCTAGACATAACTAATACATAACATAATTCTAGTCATTACATGAACATAATAATCTCAACTAAATATAAACTACTCTGTAGCTTTGCCCTTGCCCTTGCCCTTATCAGTGCCTGAGGGTTCGCCTTGCTCTGCCTTAACTGAAATGTTTTTAGAGAAAGCAAGAATGAGCAACAAGTTTGCCCAGCAAATAATATAGCAATAAGGGTGCTCAATATAATTTTAAATTTCTCAAGGGTATAACAATAATGATAGTTCAAGGATAACAAGAAGTATCATTGGTTCTCAACAATAGTCACTAAGGACATAAAATATCAATAAGATTCAATACTTAATCATTTCGAGATTTCAAATTAATGAATACTGAGCAGTCACTAAGGACTAAGAATTTCTACTAGAATTAACAGTAATATACTGATAATCCAATAAAAAATGAGTACAACAGGTGATCAGCCTAAAGTATCCAACGTTATGCATATCGTTTAATCGTACTCAATTGTGCATGTCGGTCTCCCGATAAATATAATTTTCCCTTCAAAGAAGGTTGTTCATCTCAGTCAATACAAGATTTCGCACCAATTAATTAGTTTGGATCGCTTTCAAATTATGATTTAGGTCTAGCCAAATCAATTGGCATATACTGCTCTTTAAATGTATATATGAACAATTATAAGTTCAATGCTCGAAATCAAAGTTCAAAGTTCAAGAATATAAATAACTCTATTCTAACTATGAAGTATTATGTCATAAGATAAGAATCATAAGGTTTAGTTACTTCCACAATAACCAAAATTGTGTAAGTTAGAAACTTGCATCATCATAGATTCCTTGCATAAAGTAAATGCATAGGTTAGGATACTTGCTCAATATAAAATAGAGTTCAGATACTTGCCTCAAGCGTGGTTTACCAAAGTATAGCTTAATACCACTCCAATGAACTATAATATCCTATTTATGTATAAACACATTAGTTATACAAGTTCAATATGTACACCTACTATCTTAATTTGCTATGATACACAAGTGTAATTCATCGATACTAAACATATATTGTTAGTCTTCTCTTAGTCGTATGATCTCATATGTATGTCATCACATAACACCAAAAATTAGTTTCTAATACACTATGACATTAAAGAACATAGTTTGTAATCACATTTTGACTTAAAGTTATAAACACTTATCCAACATAGGATTCTATCATTAGCATGCTTCTTGACACATTGGATAATGTACTGGTCATATAATACAGGTTAAGGTATCAATATAAGCATGCACTAAATCTTAGATTACAAGCAGAATGCAGACTTCACTGCAAGGTGGCGCGACCGCGCTGGATTTGAACTAGCGAGTGTCGCGGCTGCGCTGCTCCTAGTTCAAACCAAAGCTGAGAAACAGAAGCTTGGCCAGACTTGCACACCCATAAACATTTATGATGTCACTTGCAGAACCATACATGATGTGATGTCTATGAATAGGTTTGGTCTCTTCTATGGCCATTCCAGGATTCTTTTAATGTTATGGTTTTGTTTTTAGAAAAATTTCTATCAAGGCTAAATGAAACCAATTTTCAACAAGCTACGCATGTTTAACCATTATACTATATAATGATGTTAATAAACCTTAAACATACATGTTCGAGTCATTCTACCCATGTATTCCAAATTAACATAGTTTTACCTCTTTAGAAATTATTTGCAACTATGCTTGACTAGTTCACAACATACTTAGCTAGATGGATGCACATATCAATCATGTCTAGATGCATAAAGTGTCTTATCATGTTGGTCCAAAAGTTCAGATTACAAATAGGGTATTTCCCCCACAAAGTTAGGTTCCACTTCAATATCTTTCTCGAAAATCTCATGTTAACCAATATTCTAAGCATGCAAAGCTACTTCACTTACTATACATCATACTCTCATATATACATATTAGACCACATAAACATGCTCATAAGTTCCTAACTCAAAGCGTATATAGTTTATCAAGTTCGTATTTGAAACTTTAAATTTCCATTAGTAAGTCATCAAAACTTATTCAAGCATGCAAGGTAAGTCCACATATTCTAAATCATGCTTTCATGCTTATGTATATATGTAATCAGATCATGATAGCATGTTTTCAAATTCAAAATTTAAAGTATACATAGCTCATTTACACATAACTAGTAGAGTCTTTTACTTGAAAACTCATTTCAAATCATGCTTGGATAGTCTATATTACCTTAAATAATATAATCTAACTTATCAGTCATATGGTAAGGCATAACAGAGCTTGATACATTTGCACATAAAGTCAGAACATGTATTGCACAATGTTTATCAAAACTAGTTTCCAAATCGTTAAACTTTCTTTAAATACGCATATCAAACCAAGCTAACATGACTTACTATACACAAAGCAACCTCATTCCATATGTTAAGATTATTTACATGCATAATCAAACCAACCTAACATGCTTAAGATAACATAAGGTAATAGAAACTATTTTTCAACATTGGCAGCCGGCGCGACCGCGCGAGTTTGTGCTATAGAAGTGGCACGGCCCCGCCACTTCGAGTAGACGCAAAAATTTTGGCTCTGCTTCTGTAGAGCCTCAACACAACATTGCTAATTTCTGCAACTAGACCAACTACATTACTTCTAAACATGCATTTAAGCTCAGACAACACTATGACATGACATTTTATACCAATTAACAGCGAATTCATGCAATGGTAAGATTTTGACAAAATTTAAACTTAAGAAAACAATGAAATGTTTATACCTCTTGAAGCTTGAATTGAACTCCTCAATGCACTAATCATACTCCCTCAATGCACTGATTATACTCCCTCAGTTCTCAGTAACTCTCACTCTTTAATTAAACTTATCAGGAAAATCTTCTAGCAACTGAGAAATAAGAAGAAGAGGTTGCTATATATAGAGAAATGGTTGCCCAGTAAATGGTCTTGCACCATGGTTTGAATCAATGGGAGATAGAAGAAAACAATGGATATGCAGAAGTTGGCTAACCACCATTTTCGTAGCCATCATCACAACAAATTCTAGCAAGCTTGAGTTCACGCAAGAATGGAATAGGCTACTATTTGGGTACTATTCGGGTCACTTATTCTGGGACACGTGTTTTAAATCCTAGAAATGAAAATTCATCCGCAAACCGTCTTATCTTACAGACATAGTGGGTAGTTAGCCTGATATGCCCTGTACTTATTAAGTACTGCTGGTCCGATCTATTTCTTGTCACTGCCATAGGCACAAAAGTTTACCTCAGTCTTATCGGATTCCGTACTAAAACAATTTGGTTCGGGAAAATTTTCAAAGAACGCTAAGAATTTTCATAAAAGTTGGTCTAGCCGAATCAAATAGCTTAGACTCATATCAATAATCAATTTCAATCGAAATACGAATATGTATAGCCAAACGCCATTGGCAAATTAAAATTTTAAAATAGTTTAAAAATGATGCCATGATGCCATACTGTATTAACAGCTCGTTTGAGGATGCCGTCATCGAGTGACTTTGTCATAACACATCATACAATAGTGGAACAACGATTTTTAGATCGAATTCAACACTAAGTATTCCTGTATTTACAACTCTATCATTTTTTTTATCATCTCTGCACCAGGTGACATGGTACATAAGTGATAAATAAAAATATATTTTGATATTTCAAATCATTATCGTCTAGCCGAAACAAGTAGCATAGACTATACTTAAACCGTTCAAAAATCATTACAAATCTATTTTATCATCTCAACAGGTAACGAGGTGTTGGTGGCCCGAAGTCCACGCATACACAATGGTCACCAGGAGTTAAGAGTAAAAATTTATTTTCAAAAGCACATAATGCGTATTTAGCTTGATGTAAAAAATTTCGAGTCTAGCAGAGCTAGAAGATTTAGAAAAACCTAATCTTCCACTAATGATCAATTTCTTAATCAGTCTATTTGTTCATATTATCCTCAATACTCCATTCACACATAACTATTCCCAGTTCGTCAAACCACACTCATGAGTTCAGGAACTTTCCACAATCATATGGGTTTAAGAACTTGTCCTAGTCAGACCTTTCGCCTCCATTCGCTGAGGGGTTCATAAACATTTCATATAATTATGAGTCACGAACGTACCATAAGTATGAGCTTTAAGAACTCGTACTTAACCTTGTATTCTCTACCTATACCCTACCTATCCGTTATACACCTGAGAAAAGAATCACCTTCTCAACAGGTATATAGCAAATAGCGCGACACAGACATTCCCATAATTATCCTAACTCCCTTCTCAATATGAATTTCATTTAATCCGTATTCAAAATCCTGTCCTGAATCTGTACCAATTCATAGTACAACTGACACACAACAATCTTTGCTGTAAACTTTTCAATCATTCACTTGATCCTTCTCTATACCATAACCTTATCCAATCACGGGGTGATCTCATCGTATATATTACGAATCATTTCTATACTATGATCGTTTTGTTTTACGATCTTCTATCCCTGTACTTTTAGTCTTTTAGACTCTATCTATTCATCACTACTATTTACCTTTATTATCAGAGTTAGGGAACTCCGTATCTATATAACTCGTCAAGATTCGTCTTTGAATCTTACTGACTCACTAACTCTATTTGCGTTAGTACTTATCCCAATCACTGCGGTTGTTAGTCTCAGGTATTCCTACCTAAGGTTCATAACCTACAGCTTTGATACCAAGTGTAAAGGCCCCAGATCCCGGTCCCGAATCACCGCGGATCTGGTATACTATTTCTATAACTATTGCGAAAGATATAAACATAAATTGTTTATACATTAAACTTTACACATTAATCCCCAAGGTCGAGTAACCTTAACTTATACACATTTCATAACCTATTTGACTTACATTGTCATTAATATACAATACCGCTACAAACTTTATCTGCACATAAAATCTAAAGCTGGACTTTTCTTTGACTTTTCCTTGTATCTGACGTATTCGTCTTAATCTGTAATGTTTAATCTTAATATAGCAAGGGTGAGCAATGAGTTTTTCCAGCAAGTTTAAGTTTATTTGAGGATATATCATGATTGAAAGATTATAGATAAAAGGCTGGCTACGTTCAACAATCTAATTGTGAACTAATAGGAATCAAATTTCATAACTGAACGATCAGGACGACATGAATAAATGTCAATAATAAACATGAACATAATATCTGGATCGGATGGTAATGAAAGTGATCAGCCTTTCATACTTGATGAATACATACAATATACATAGAGTGCGAATCAATAATTCATAGACATGGTAATCAGCAATGATTAACCATAAGTATATTCGAATGAAACAGCTCGAGGTCGAGTTTAAGAAAACTTGCACAAGAATTAGAAGTTCAAGGTTAGGAACTTGCTCAATAAAAGATTATAGTTCAAGGAACTTGCATGTTTCACCGACTACTGCTACAGAATTTATATCACTTTATCTGAAGACCTAATTTTGATAATATAGATCCCCACATTAGAATAATATCATCACAGTATAATACTGTTATAAATATATTTATAAAATAATCCTAAACACATAACCCTATCAGTCCACAAACTACTTAAGACTCGGTATCAAGTCAAACTATTTCAGACTGAGTTGAACCCGACACAATTCTAACATCCCGACGGTCTAGTCGGACTATTCGCGAGCCTAATATTACTAAGACTCGGTCTAAACTAGTTCACAAATATCTTAGATAATTTATTTCTCAGTCAAAATAATTTTCAAAGACTCGTAATAATTTTTAAGTAATTATTACCATTTATCATAATTTTTCAATCACTTATATCGTATTTATATAATATAAATACCACCATATTCTCTTATCATTAATACTTATTTAATATTAAAAATTAATAAAAATCATAACACAATATTATAATATATTTATAATATTACAAAGTATTTTTAATACCTTAAAATCATATTTATATGATTTTTAAACATTTAAATTCATTTTCCAGTAATTGACATTAATATTAAAATATTAATATTTTCATGACAAAATATCAAAAGTTATATTTTATTACTTAAAATATTTGTCTAACCCTTAAATCATTTTTATATGATTTTTAAACCATTAATTCTAATTTTCCATAATTTATTTAATATATTCATTAAATAAATCAATTATCATTAATAATAATTTATTAATAAAATTCATCACAAAATATCAAAAGTTATTAAAAATAACTTAAAATATTTTATAACACCATAATATGATTTTTCAAGTATTAAAATTATTTTTATGTAATTTATTTAATATTATAATTAAATAAATTAAATACCTTTAATATTCTAAAAATATTAAATATTTATGAAATATTAAATATTAAATATTTATTTAAATACCTTGTCAGAAACGTGTTCTTGAGAAATCTGAGTTTTCCAGATTTTTTCATAAGGCTGGTGGTCAACGCTAGTGGTCAACGCTAGTTTGACCAAGAATATCTTTGATTCTATACACGATCTAGGTGATCTAAAGGCATGATTATGTAGTCCTTATATCAGACTACTTCATCAAAACAACAACATGGCCAAACTATCAAATAGGTGCAAGATCAGAGGCTTGCAAAAGCTTGTCAAAGCCTTCTTGGAAATTCTGGGTTACCCAGAAACAGTCTCCCATGGTCGGTCAACCATGTTTGACCACTTATATCTTTCAATCTAGACCTAATCTGACCCTGTTTCCAGTTTCAGATCATAGTCCACATGGCATGCTATAGATCTATAGCACAAAACATCTTAAACATCTAACACAGACAAATCTGGAGGCCCTGACATTAGGCTGTCAGGCCTTATTTTTAGGGTTCTAAGACAGTTCTAAAACTTGATTTTCTGGCTTCTAGATGTTATGGATCCTTGATGTAACATCTTAGATCACTCAATAACATCCATATACACAACTTTTAACAACAACTAACAACATCTAACATGAAACACATAGATTTCTAAGTTTAGGATTTTATACCTTTAAAAGCTTGATCTTTGATTTCTAACTTTTGATTCTGATATTGGCTTGCTTTGAACTGATCATGGCTCATCTTCTCTCTCTCTCTTACTCTAAATTTTGAAAAGCTAGAGAGAGAATGGCTTGGATAAGTATGTTAAGTAAAGTTATATTTTCTTTACTTTAAATCTTTAATTTATCACTTTGATCCATTGTATCTAGTTGCTAGGTGGCAATGTATTGGCTGATAACTTGCTCATTTAGAGCACATGTGATATCTATATAGATGACTCACCAAAGATTTGCCATATCTTTTACTTAACTTTTAAGTAAAAGGATATTTTAGTCATTTCGCACCTACTAAGGGTATTTTGGTAATTCCCCTTATAATTTGAAGGGTATTTTAGACATTTCCCAATTAATCCATAACTTTTAACACTTAGCCAATTAATCTTAACATTTGAGCTCCCGAATTAGGATTTTGATAAACCGAATTAGGGTTTCGCATTCCCAGAACTAAAACTAGGGTTTTCAGACGTATCGTTAGGGTTTCTAACAGTTCGTTAAAGTTTTCTAACCTTAACCATGATGTTCTTAACCCAACTTTAGGGTTTACTAAAGTTTTAACTTATCAAATCAATTCCTTGATCTTAAATCGTAACTGTAGACATAAAATCACTGATTAGGGTTTAATAACTTAACCTTAACATTCTCAATATAATTTTAGGGTTTGTCATTAGTGTAACTCATTTGATCAAAATTTGATCCTTAACCCACAATTGTTCACATATATGATCATATATACCGAGTCGTATACACTTAGATACTTAACCCTGATAATTCTTCACAAGAATTTTAAATCCACCAAAATCCTTCACAGAATTTTAAAATCCTTAAAATTTCTTCACTGAAACTTCAAATCCATACACTTATTTTCAGTCTAGGTCTATCATATAACCTTTAATCCATTATTTAAGATTTAAATAAATTATCTAAATTCTCGGGTTGTCACATATATTATGTGTTTAGCTTGTGTGAGTGTATCACTATTATACCCTGATATATGGACTATAGAACCATGACATCAAAACACCTAAACAATCAATATGATCCAAGTTATTAGCAGTCAAAGTAGGTTGACCAAGCACAAAAACAGTTTTATGGAATTCCAAAAAACTGAAGAATAATTTTTCTGACAGGTGTTGACGAAGCAAAATCTTACTTATGTGATGTAGTTAAGCTACCTAAGTGTAGTACTTTTGTACTTTGACATGAAAACTATAAGAGTGTGACACTTTAACACTCAAAGAACACACAAAAACCAAGTTATTGAAGCTCTAAAGTAGCCACTCAACACTGTCTGGGTTTCTGGGTAACCCAAAAATCCCAGAACAGTCCTGACAGCTAGTTTGGATGCTTAAATCTTCATGCTATGAAGTAGTTAGACCTTGAAATTGGTTAGTGCTTGTAGTCTTATACTAGTACTACACCATGAATACACTCTCATGCCCTGGATCATAACCAGTTAGAAATTAACCATGGTCAAAGTAACCCCCAGGGCATTGACCATGGTTGTTCTTCATTAATGAAGAACACCTACTGCGACAATTTTCGTCGCTAAAGCCTATAGTGACAGTTTTAATAAAATTAATTAATTAATTTCAATAAATCAATAAAAAATAGAAAATAAATAATAAAAATTCATAAATGAGTTTTAAAAATTATTTTAAGTTATAAAAATTAACTTTTCATAATTTGATATAAAATTCATTAATATTTTAATTTATTTAAATATTAATGATATTAAATTTATTTAATAATTATATTAAATAAATTAGTTAAAAATGATTTTAATATCTTAAAAATTATTTAAAAAGGATATTAAAGTGTTAGAAAATATTTTAAGTTATAATGAATAACTTTTAATATTTTGATATAAATTTCATTAATAACTTAATATTAATGATAATAAATTTATTTAATAATTATATTAATTAAATGGTTTAAAAATGATTTCTATGTTTTAAAAATCATTTAAAAATGATATAGAGGATTTAAAAAAATATTTTAAGTTATAATAAATGACTTTTAATATTTTGCCATGAAATAAATTAATATTTGAATATTAATGGTAATTATTTAAAAATAGTTTTAAATGTTTCAAAAATCATTTAAAGGTGATATTAATGTTTTCAAAATATTTTGAGTTATTATAAATAACTTCTAATATTTTGACAAGGATTTTATTAATATTTCAAATTAATTAAATATTAATGTTAATAGAATTATTTAGTATTTAAATCATTTAAAAATGATATCAGTGTTTGAAAAATTATTATAAAATATAATAATTATTTGAAAATTATTATAAGCTTCCAAAAAATATTATAAAGGATAATAAAATTATCTAAAATAATATTGAAGCTGTGGAGTAGAGTTTTATTGGAAATAAACTCGTTAAATATCTAATAAGGTAATCGGGATATCGTATTGATACCGAAGTCCAACCAGACTAAAATAGTTGATCTGATAAATGTTTTTATAGGTTCTAAACATTGTTGTAACTACATGATTATGTGTCTAAGTTATATAATGACTTTAAATAACAGTATTATGTGACGTGATGTATTACGCTAATTGCGAGACCAATATTATTGATGATAAGTCTTTTTACGAATCTAAATTAGATTGTGTAGTAGTAGTCAACGACAAAGGAAAGTTTTCTTAACTCAAACTTGAGTTATTATTTTACCAGAATGTCAAGTGGGTAATTATTGTTGATTATTCCACATCTAAGATTATTATTGAGCATTCGCAATTATTGCAAGTTCATCAACTCAAATTGAGTTTTAAAATTTCAAAAGCATGATTGGTGAGTAACTATTGTTGGTTATTCACATCTATAATTATTATTGTTGGTTGCATATAGTGAAATTAGTTTCTGTCTATTATTGAAAAGTTTATGAGCTATGTCTCAGCTAATTATTTTGGCGAGACTAATACTTGTTAAAACATGATACAGTCTATTATTTGAACTAAATTATTATTGAAAGATCAATGCCAATTATTTCGGCTAGATCAATATAGATATTATATGTTGAAATCTTTAGTATTTCTGTAATTCAATCCAAACCATATTTTAGTGGTACGAACTTGTCGACATCAAGATTTTTATTTGTCACTTTCTGTTCTTATCTTTTGGTGTTCTCATGTTAGGTGAGATTTATTTGAAAAAACAAGTTTAAAAAGGTCCGACATGTAAATGTCGACGATTTGACTTTAAGAGTCGCCAGTTGGTTATTTTTAAATGGTTTCACCAACTTAATTGAGAAAACGTTTGCACAAAGACCTAGTGATGTGACATTATTTAACTGGTCTGCAAAATCGAAATTCGTTAGGGTCCGAGGGCGTGGTTAAGCGGAGGGAATGTGAAACCTAAAAACCCTAATAAGACTCGAATATGTAAATTCAGGTATGTTAATAAAATCTCTCCGTTCTGAAAGTGTTTTGTGTTATATATACTCTGTTTAACAAATTAGGTCAAATAAATTTTCGTCCGAAAATTGACGTGCTTGACACGTCGTGCTTCAAAATTTTCTTCCAAAAATGAACTTTTTGGTATATTTTTTTGACAAGCTGATTTGTCGTGCTTACACTGACAAAACGCTTTGTCGTGCTTGTTAGGATTTGTGAAAAAACTAAGTTAGGAACCCTAGATTACAAACCCCAATTTGTAAACCCTAACCCTAATTAGTTAGACTAAACCCTAATTAGGTTATCCTAACACCTAATCATGATTGCTAAACTTTAATTAGGTATTAATAAACATCATTAAGTAACCCTAATCATAAAAAACAAAACCCTAATCAAGGTTAAAGAGGATTAGGGCATAATTAAGCTACTAATTTGATCAACTAGCTCACAAGTAGGTAGAGAGTCATCAACACAAGTTTCAAAACATCACATGACCTGCTTCCAAACTCCCAAGCAGCAGGAGAGTCACAAATCAAATCTTTTAAGAGGCAAGTAGGTGATTAAATGACCAAAAAACCCAAGTTAGAAAATTCTATAAAAGGCAGCCCTAGTTCAGTGCAAACTCAAGAAAATTATAAGCCAATACACTCATATAACCTGCCTAAACAAGCCTTAGTGATAGCAACAACAAATTCAATAGCCAAAAATCAAAATCCAGCAAGAAAAGGTGCAAACCTTAATTTGTAGCTAGATCTTTAATCCTATGATTAATTTGTTGTTTAGATTTATGTGATAACATGTTAGAAAGTATGCTAAGTTGATAGAACATGTTTTCATAACATCTAGATGCATCAAAATAGCGTTTTAAGCAAATTGGGAATTTTGGAAAAACAGGTCTGACAGTCGAATGTCAAAGCATGTAGATCCGTGTATATTAATAATTAGATCTGTTATTTGTATGTTAGTTGTAGTATGACATGAGGTCTTTAATCTGGAAAAGAAAACAGGTTCACTGGAACCATATATTGCAATATATAGGTGGTCAAAAGTGGTTGACCAATCACGAAGTTCTGTTTTCTGGGTTACCCAGAAAACTCAAGAACAGGTTGAACCGACTACTTTAACCAACCTTTTAATCACTTTCTGTTTGATGTTATAATGACTAATTGTAATGAATTAATACCTTGACATACATACTACATATCTATGACACTCAATTACTTAAACAATTCATAGGATTACTGGAATTAATGGTCAAAAGTCGTTGACCGAGCATGACTAAGTTTTTTGGGTTACCCAGAAAACTGATGAACATGAAGAAAAGCCTTTGGCTGTACTTTGACCAACATAGATCGAGACCTTATAATCATACTTTGTCCAAATCAGTGCTACATATATGTACCTTGATATATAGACTACCTATTACAACAAACAAAACATAAATCAATCACACGAATTGAAAGATATAGAAGCTACAAAACCGTTGACCGACCATGACCACTGTTCTGGGTTACCCAGAAACTCAAGAACAGCTCTGATAGTGACTTTGAGCATCTATTACTTCTTGTTATATGTATGTTAAAGCATAAAATTGGTATGATGTTATACTACTGTATGAGTACTATAACATCCATACATGTCCAAACCTAGAATCATCAACAGTAGCAAATTAGATTAAGGTCAAAGTGGTGCCTAGGCCATGACCAACTGATACCCAGAAACTCAAGAACACCTATAACGACACTTCCTGTCACTATAGGGCATTAGCGACGGACATAAAATATTTTCTAATAAATAAATAAAAAATTACAAATAATTAATAAATAAATATAAATAATTATAAAAACAGTTTTACAAATTATTTTAAGTTATAATAATTAACTTTTAATATTTTTACATAAATTCAATAAATATTTTATTTTATTTGGATATTATTAATAATTAAGTTAATAATAAAGTAATTAGAATAATTATTTATAAATAATAAATAATTATTTAAAAATAATATTAATGATTTAAAAATCATAATACATGATTATAAATTATTTAAAAAAAGTAAACAAGGTATTTATAATATTTTAAGTAAATATTAAATTATTTAGAAATAGAAATAAATGATTTAAAAATCATTTAAGGGATAATAAATATTTAAAAAATTATTATAAGCTTCTAGAAATTATTATAAAAGATATTTAAATTATCTAATAATATAATAAAACTTATAAATAAAGTTTAATCGTGTTATCCACTTATTAAGTACCGGTAAATTCTTTGGACACCGAAACCATAACAAACTTAACTCGAATATAAATAGTTTATGTATTTAAGTATTATTATCAATACTAATGTGTTAGTTTTTTATGAATGAACATCTTAGGTGTTAATTAACGAATCAAGTAGCATTACTTGATTGATCTTCGCTCAGTCAAGTTTACTAAACCCAAATTATTAATTACACAAATTTCTCGAACCCTATTTATTTGTTGAGCATGATTCCTATCTTTTCTTTTGATATGTTATACCAAACCTAAACTTAAATTACCAATTGTTGTAAAGTTATTGATATAGTTTCAGCATAACTCAAAAATAAATTGTTTATTCATATGATATTGTTTATTGAGCATAAACTGTTGTGTCAAACCAAATTACTTTTGTAAGACATCATATACTGAAGTTATGTATCCCAAAAAGGGATTGATGTTGGGTCAATTAAATATTGACGTTTAGTTCATCTGAGCACGAGTAGGATGAGATGTATACTCCTAGGATGTTGAATAGGTTGATCCCTTATCTCATATCTAAACAAAATTTCTAAGTGTTTGTGACTGACATAAATAAAAAGTCCAAAAATGGTTGAAATAGAAATTTCAGAAATGGTAGCAACAATCAGTTGAATTTTGAACTGTTATACTTCTTCAAATCATATATTGTTATAAATATACAACCTACTGAGCATGTCATAGCTCACCCTTGTAAATTATTCCCTTTGCAGTATTAGATAGTAACCTTAGCGCTTCTGAAGTTAATAAAGGGAAGCGTCCCTGCTTAGATTAGTTTATATTTTTTTCTAGTTGAATGTAATACTTTGTAATAAGAATTTTTTTATAAAGAATCATGTAATCGAACCTTAATATATGATATATAACATCTTTTATTTCCGCAACTGTGTTTTCTTTACATATATAGATGTAATTAAAATTTTCAATCTAGTTTGAGATCCTTGGGAACTATTTATCTGAGTGAGGATATTGACAACATGGACTGTTCATGTTCTTGTTGATACTTTGAATTTCGGATATATAGGTACTATCGATACGATAGTGTAATGTGCATGATATAGACTATACATCTGAGTGAGGGTATTGGTAATATGGACTGTTCATGTTATTACTGGTACTCTTAATTTCGAATAAATAGATAGTATTCACAGATACAGTTCATACATCCAAGTGAGGGTATCCAAACACAACAATAGTTCTCCTGGGAATTGTTATCTATTATAGGATGTTGTGAATCTTGGATCTATGGGAATTGCATTTAACTATAATTATATAGTCACTTAATTAGATATAAGCATAAAATCAGATACCATGGGCGTAAAGATTTGAATGCGTTATATACATTGACTAGTAGTAAGCACCATATCGGATACCATAGGAGTATAGATATGGGGATGTTACATTAATGGTATCAAAGCTATTAAGACTATAGATATAAGGAAGAGAAATCTTAGTATATAGTCTTCGAGTCTGTAAAAATAATAAATTACACATAAAAATAACATTAAAAATATTATGTTTGTGTCAATTTCTATACCACTATTAAAGGAGTTTTATTTTATAGGATGGCCAACTCTAGTGCTGAAGAAATGGTGATAGTAAACAATCCACCAAAAATTTAGTCATTTATAGCTAGTAATGTAGAGGATGATGAATTGCTTCATGATCAACAACTGCTAGATGCTGAGGAAGAGGAAGATCCAGTAGTAGGGCAATTAATGAGAATCGATGAACATGATGAAGTAATGGCATCACTAATGAAGACGTCTGAATATGAGAATAATAAAATGAAGTTTAGGGCACACTTAGCCGAGGCAACGTTAGAGCATGAAAGGGGAACCAATAATCGACTTAAAGTACAACTGCATCATGCACAAAGGGGCATGAAGGAAATATAGTTAAGGCTACTCAAATCATCTCTGGGTACTCGAGATGTCTTTAATGATTTACAACGCCGCGTAGTTCGATATCCAGTAGAGGAGAAGAAAATTACCTATCTAATAGATCGATCTATGGTATGCCACATGATCCAGGATTCCTTCGATGACGTTAATGAATTCTAAAGGGTAGTATAGAAGTCTAAATGCTCTATAATAGTATAAATAAAAGAGCATTTAAAGTTTGTAATATAACTGGTATTGAGTGTAAACTACTAGTTGTTTTGTATATATTTTGTGACATATGAATAAAAGATATGTTTGTGTTATTTAAATTCTTATGTGAATTTTTCTTATTTTATATAGAATCATGCCACCAACCAGAATACCTCAATGAGAGATAGATAATGATGTTAATCCTACCCAACATTTAGTAGAACTTTTGTTAGGTGTTATGAATAGACCCATAACCCAAAACACTCATTTTAAGGATTTTAAATTAGTTGGTCCACCCGAGTTCAAAGGTACATCCGAACCTGTCGATGCACAAATCTGGATTATGAAAATAGAATTTTTTTTCTTAGTAACCAATGTCAATAACAATCAAAAGACAACTTTTGCAACCTTTTTCTTGAAAGGTGAGGCAAATTACTGGTGGGAATCAACTAAGGGTCGGGTAGAAACTAAAATTGTGCCATGGGATAGATTCAAAGAATTGTTTTTTGAAAATTATTTTTCCCAATCTCTGAAGGATCGTATGGAGGTACAATTCCTAGAATTGAAACAAGGAGACTTGACTGTATCTCAGTATACGACCAAGTTTAACGAATAGTCCATGTTTGCTCCTCACCAAGTCAATGTCGAACTTAGAAAGACTCGGAGGTATCAAGAAGGTTTGAAACCTCAGATACGAAGTAAATTATCCATATTCTAACTAAAGACATTTCCCAAAATACTCGAGAAAGCTTCCATAGCTGAGAGTGAAAACGAGAATCTCATTAAATTTCATCAGGAAAAGAAGAATCAAAATGAAAAGGGAAAATCTAAGACCGAACCCAGTTCAGGTGGGTTTAATAATAAAAGGAAATGGGATACTACTTTTTTAACAACCTAGGGAAAAAGGTATAAAGAAAAGATCAAGAAGTGGCACGACCAGAAAATTTTGAATAGAAAGTTCGAACTGGGCCAAGCGGTATTAATGTACAACTCTCGACTGAGATTATTTCTCGGAAAACTCAAATCAAGATGGTCGGATCCGTTCACCATCAAAACAGTCAATCCACATGCCGCCGTTGAACTCTATAGCCGAAATCCGCTGGAAACTTTCAAAGTCAACGGACAACGCTTAAAGCACTATTGGGGTGGTGACCTCGATCACCAAGTAACCTCAATCACTCTTGTTGATGCGTCATGTCACAGGGAGTAGTCAGGCTGAAAGACTTCTGTAGACACTCAAAATTTAGCATTCTTGTTGCTAACCTTGTAGGAGGGCAAAATTATCTTCCAAAAATTATCTTCCAGAGATAACCTTGGAAGTCAAATCAGCACAGTCCTGGAGACAACCCTGGGATACTCAGTTTTTCATCTCGGAGATAATCCTGAGATATTTAGTTCCAGTCAAGGAGACAATCCCGGGATATTCAGTTTCAACCTCGGAGACAATTTTGAGGAATACAGTTCCAATTTCGGAGATAACACCAGAGAAGTTTGCCATCTCGGAGACAACCCCGAGATATTCAGTTCCAGTCCTGGAGACAACCCCAGGAGTTTTAGACCCAACCTCAGAGATAACCCCGAGAAGTGCAGTTGCAGTTCCGGAGATAACCCCAGAAATACTTGTTTTAAATCTTAAAAATCAGCTTCAACACTCGGTGATAGCCCCGAGGCACTCAACCCCAAAACTCGGAGACAACCCCTAGAGGTCAGACACACCTCAGAGACAACCCTGAGGATGCTCAACACTTGCAGCAGACCAATCTCAGAGATAACCCTGAGCAACGACTGCTAAATCAGCACAGAACCGGAGATAACCCCGGTGAGAGGTAAAATCGTTATTTTGCCGCCTCGATCCCCCATCGCGCCATCTCAACATACATTATACACAAAAATGTTCTACAAGAACCAATGGCTCCAATCCTGAGTGACAACAACACAAGACATCACACCAGATAGAATTTAAACCTTGAAGACCTTGGCATGGTCTCATCTTCCTGACTTCGTACAACATCTTATCCCATGTCATTGTGTAGCTCTCGATAATAGCATGTCGTAAAAGGTCTTATACACCTCGGTCAGATGACCAGATTGAAGTTCTAAAAGTTCAAGTGGACAACACATTATACGCGTGCACATACTTCGAGACGGCAGGACCCGCGGAGGCCGGGGCACCCCGGGCAGCCGCAGGTGCATCTGCGGCTGCCGTAGGTACACCTGCGGCTCCCCCCTCTATAAATAAAGGGCTTGGGGCAGCCATTTTAAGAAAAGAAAAGCCGAGGAAGCCCTGTCCAATTTGCTCTGTACACATTATAAATTGAGTGCTTACTCATTTCAAACACTTGTGAGCTTATATTTGGCTACTTTTTTATCGGCGGGAGCCGAGTGTTCATCCATTTAAAGCTATTGAAGTCTTCTTTGGTAGTCCACTATAAGCCTTCTTACATCATTTAAAGCCTTTTCTACACTTCCTACATATATTGTTATTCACGTTGAGTGTCGTGTCGTGTGTGTGCCCGGACTTCGATTTGTGGCTTTTTATTTATTTTGTATATATATATATATATATAATGTTAGTGTGTATATATATATATATATATATATATATATATATATATATATATATATATATACACACACCAACATTATCGAGTTATGCCTCTATTGAGCCTGGATTTACATCCGGACCGTTTATTGCTTATATATATATATATATATATATATATACACACACACACACACATTTATGTCAGGCCTAGAGTTTACTTCGTGGCCTTTTATTGCTTTCTTTATAATTAGTCCCGCCTGGAGTTTACTTCGTGGCAGTTGATTGGTTTTTATTGCTTTATTTACATTTTTTAATCCTCCATGGAGGTGCTTCGTGGTGGTTGATTGTCTGTATATATATATATATATATATATATATATATATATATATATATATTTACAGCTTTTATATATATAACTATTTTACAGCTTTCATACAAATTGCATCATCATGTGAGCCTAGGAATCATGTGATCACAGATTCAGTCTCCTGAATCTAGATTCAGTTCCCGTGATGGACATTTTCGACTTTACATGGCTTGTAAATTAATTATGGTGTTTGAATTTCCTTAGATGGCTCTCATGCCCACAAGGATTTCGGCACTGCTTTTTATCTTATTTTCTCGAAGATGCTTCGCATCTCGAAAATAAAAGCAACTAAGCCGAACACATAATAAAAATGGAAGTATCAAAGGCCTCAATTACTATTAAGCACAAGGGTTTGAAAAAATCTCTTTTACAAAACATCGTTGCTATATCTTGTTAAAACTGAACTTTTATACAAAATTCAAACCCTTTGTATATAGGTGCAAACGAGGCATAACACTACTTCCAGATAATTGCACATTGACCCACACACACACGCATTCATATAATTGTTTAAATTAAAAAGTGGCGATCACCGTGGCAATACTGATGTCGGGGGGTGCCTAACACCTTCCCTCCGCATAATCAAGCCCCCGGACCCTAACGAATCTCGGTTCCACAAACTAGTTAAATAGTGTCACATCACTAGGTCAATGTGCAAATCTTTTCTCGGTTGAGTTGGTGCAACCATTTAAAAATACCAACTGGTGACTCTTACAGTCCAATCGTCGACATATGCATGTCAGACCTTTTTGCAACTTGTTGTTCAAACAAATCTCACCTAACATGAGAACACCGAAAGACAAGAACAAAAAAGGGACAAATAAAAATCCCGACGTCGACAGGTGGCGACTTTGCTGGGGACTTCCAGTAAGAGGGCTTAAGCTGCTACTACAAACTTTTCAAAACTATTATATGCTTGCGTGTGAATGTTGCATTTACATTTGAATGAATGTGTACGAATGCATTTACTTATTGCACTTAGTGCTTCACACTATTTCTGCTTGTGATATTAGTGCTTCGCACATGTCATCATTTTCATAAACGGTGAGACACGTTGTATGTGAATGTATGTTGTGTAGTTCCTCCACCAGGAGGCTATCCTATCGGTGTTTGATTACTGGACTCGTGGGCAGACTAATTCCAACGAGGCTCAGGAAAGGCACCACCCAAATTCGCTCTAGTTGAAAAGTCAGATTAACTTATCGTCAAGTAAATTGCGATGATTTGGGAACCTTCATGCCAAAAAGTCGCGAGAGTAGCCTAAGATAGGTCAGCCACTGATAAACCAAACACGGAGAAAAGTCTCTTCATACTTTCCATTTCAATTACTTGTAAAATTAAATTACTTGTAATTTCATTTCCATGTCAAACTTAATGTAATGGAAAATATGAAGGAACATGTGCACATACATTCCCTTTTATATCAAAACTTGACATGCTATATTATCATACAAACAGCTAACATCCGTTTTGCAGGATAATACTCCTAAAACGGATACATCATATAGAATGTAAATATTTTCACATTCTCTAAGACTAAACTACTTAAGTCTTTTTGTAGGAAAATAATTTGACCTATTACCCGATCAAAGTCTAAAAAGGCAACAAGTCTACAGCCAAGCATGGCTTCATCTGGCCAGTCTAATCCTACTCCTGTCTCCCGTGAGGAGTTCGAAGGATTAAGTCACCAAATTACAGAGTTGGTTGTTCTGCTAAAAGAACTACATCAGTCTACTCAGGGTCCACGAATGCCCGTACATACAAAATCCTCTACACATGGAGGAAATCATGGTCCGAATAAAGAAATTCCCGCACCTGAGTTGGACACAACCAACAAAATTCCTGACACCACCCATCTCAAAGAAGATCTAGACACCGATGATATCAGGAAAAGTCCTACAAATGGAAGAGACCATTCGGTCTATCAAAGGGATTGGAGCACATAGGAGTGTTTCATATACAGACCTTTATATATTCCCTGGTGTGCATTATCCAGAGAAATTTAAGACTCCAGACTTTAAAAAGTATGATGGGTTGGGATATCCTTACACACATTTGAAAGTCTTCATTGGAGAACTCGGGTCTTATGCCGAGGATGAAAAGCTTAGAATGATGCTGTTTCAAAAAAGTCTTACTGGTGAAGCTAGATCATGGTATACCAGATTGGACAACTCCAAGATTCATAGCTGGGAAGAGCTAGCACATGCTTTTCTCAACCAGTATAGTTTTCAAACTCATATGGCTCCTGACCGGTACCAAATTGCTAAAGTCAGGAAACAAACCAATAAATCTTTCAGAGAGTATGCTCAAAGGTGGAGGCGCCTTGCAGCTCAAGTTGTTCCTTCTATGACTGAGTCTGAGATGGTGATGACCTTCATAGACATACAAAAATCTCCTTTCAATGAGAGAGTATTAGCTGGCATAGGAAAGTCATTCTCTAAAATAATCAAACATGGGGAAATGACTGAGATGGGTTTAAAATCAGGAAGATTCAAGACCTAGCCGCTTTGAAAGTTGTTGCTGAGCACATCCAGTCCAGAAATTATGGAAACAACCCCCGAAAGATCTATAAGAAGAAAGAAGAGGATGTTTCCTTGATACTATAAGGTCAGAAAGGCAATCAGAACATGCCTATCTAGAGGAGAAATTACTCCCCCTTTCAAGCGCAGTCTTCAAACCCTCCATTGCCAAAGAGTGGAGAAGTTAGACGCACTTGAGTGTTCACACCATTAGGGGACTCACTCGAGAACATTCTTAATCTTCTGACAACTCAGAAGAAAATTACTCATCTTCTTCCACCAGCCAACCTGAATGGGAAGGGTTTCAATGCTAGCCGGAAATGCGCTTATCATGCTGGAGCTCCAGGTTATGATACTCAGGATTGCTGGGCCTTGAAATATAAGATCCAAGATTTTATTAGTAATGGTGAGATCGTGGTGACTAAACCCGACCAACCCCATGTGCAAGGCAACCCTCTTCCTCAACATAAAGAAGAGGATGTTAACATGATTAATTGGAGTAATGGTCAGACTTCCCATTACAGTGGTGGATCCTCCCAGACCAGCAAGGATAGGGCTGACAAATGGGATTTTACACAGTTCTAGTTTACAATGGAACAGAAAATGAAGACTCTCTATGAGCAAGTAGACCAATTGGCAGAACTGGTGGTTCATCAGCACCAAGTCACACACCAATTGTTCAGTCAGAAGCATGCTAGCCTCCTTCCTTTTGTTATGATTACTCCATCATTGACATAAGAAGGTGAATTATTGGAGGATAAAATTATAAAAAGAGCAAATGCCAAAGCCCGTCGGGATTTTGCCAACCAAAGGGAATTTACATACCTAGGCCAACCGATGGAAGAGAAATTTCAGATGTTGATCAATGAAGGAAGAATCACAGCTCTGTTACCTCCAATCAACCCTCATTCAAGCCGGCTCAGTTCTAATGGAGTATGTCAGTATCACTCCCACTCTCGTGGTCACAGTATTGAAGAATGCTGGGCACTCCGCCACCTTATTCAGAATTTAATTGACAACGGTGTCCTGTAAATGGCAGATGATGATGTTGTAGTACTAGAGAGTAGGGACACATTTCCTACAAAGTGTAAGGAAGTCGTAGCAGTTATATCTTCTGAGACAGATTCAGCTACCCCCTCACATACAATTCAACCTATTCAGCTCAAGGGTATTGAGATTCCTTTGAAAGTGGTTGCACCAGAGCCAATCATCTTACCATTCAGACCACAATATCCTATTGTCAGCCTGCAAAAAATTCCATGGAATTATGGAGGGGTTGAAGGATCCACATCTCATATAACTGCTGCAGTGTTGAAGGATAATCCACTGTATCTTCCCCAATGGGTGATGAAGCCTACCATCAAGTTAAAGGGGAAAATTCCCATGGAGAAAATCGAAGAGTTCCTCTATACTATGGGTCGTAATGAAACCAAGGTGGTTCTAAGCTTAAGAGAAGCTTCACAACAAATTTCCATACTGGACTTGGTTTTCTCTTTCGAAGATCACATGGAGGTCTTGATCAGGGTTTTGGAAGAAGCCCAACTGCCTAAGTTAGTAGATGTTGAAAAATTCCAGCATCTGGTGGATCACATTTTTAATAACAATGTGATATCTTTCACTGACGATGATATACCTCCCGAAGGGACGGGCCACTACAAGTTATTGCACATAGCGGTAATGTCCTCCGGATACGTGGTCGCAGGAGTATTGATAGATGGAGGATCATCCTTGAATATCTGCCCTTATGCCACTCTAGAGAAGATGAATATCAATCTCAAGAGAATCTGAAGCAGCCATACAGTTATCAAAGCTTTTGACGAATTTCGACGAAACTCTGTCGGAGAGATTGAACTACCTGTGGAGATCAGTCCACATACATTCAGTGTATCCTTCCATGTGCTCAAAATTAATATAGGATACAACCTGATCTTGGGAAGACCGTGGATTCATATGGCTGAAGCCGTCCCATCCACCCTGCATCAGCAGCTTAAATACATCATTAGTAACAGCCTAGATACTGTTAATGCAGAGCCAGAATGTCCTGAAGAAAGTGACATCCCGCTCATCAGTTTTAATTCAGAAGTTGAGCCTGTCAGCTTCTAAGCCCTAGAGGTGAGCAACACTCACTACCATCCCATTGAGGCACCACCTCTGATACCCAGAGTTTCTGCCGAAGTAATGTCGGCTAACCAAGAAATGTTATCTTTGGGTTATCAACTTGGACAAGGGTTGGGCAAAGATCATCATGGCATCAAGCGCCTAATTCAAGTTCCCAGTCAAACAGGGACAGCTGGACTATGCTATTCTGCTAGCTCCAGTCACAAGAATCCTCACAAACACAAATAGGTTTCGTCATCTTTAGCCATACGGCGATTGCCTACACCTACAGGAGCTGAATCTATACAGACTTCAGTAAAGGTTCCTGCGCATGTGATGACTATGTTATTTCCTAAGCCGATACAGGTCAAAGGAAAAGAGGTCTTGATACCAGATCAGGAGGCGGATGTGACGAACGAGAATTTTATAATTTAATTTTAATATTTATTGAATTAAATAAATATTTTCGATGATTTAATTATTAGATTTAATAATTAATTGATACAATTGTGGTAGATTAATTTAATTATATGTGTTGTAATTATTAAATTAATGTAGAGAATTTTTATTATTCAAGTATGTGATTATGCGAGCTTATTGAATTAAATAAAATATTTAATTAAGCATGATGTTATTTAATTAATGTAATTATTAATTAGAGATTTAATAAATTGTCATTATTTATTAATGAGATATTTAATTATGTGACTATGTGAAATTATTATATTTTATTTAAAGTAAATTAAATAAAATATGGGATTTATTTTATAAAGAGTGTGACATTTTCAAACTATATTGTAAAAGTTTTATTAAATTAATGGGTTTTGTAAATATTAAACTAGCCAAACGTGGTCTTAGAAGGAGTTACCACCACCCATGACTGGGCTAACTGGCCATGATGCGCGTCTGTGCTCGACTATATGATACGTATTCTCCTTCTTCTCTTATTATTTTCTAAGTCTGATAAAACTAACCAGAGAGAATTGAGAGAAAATCATATCTGTTAAAGAGAAAGTTTGAGTGTGTAATCAACAGGTTATTATAAAAAGGGTCATTTGGAATCACTCTTCATTAATTATACTCTGGGTAATTCTCCTTCCCAAATTCTTATTCTCACGTATTCAAGTTTCATGAATATGGCTTTCATAGTGTTTGGTTTAAACCTCTGTAATTGGGGTAAGAGTAATGATTATGGGTTGTATATGTGTTATGATTTATCAAATCGTATTTAATTATATATATGTTGTAAACCATAACATCAAATTCATGAAAACATGTCGTATATGATTTCTACAAAATTACAGAGTATGGGTTTTGGCCTTATGGCCTTATACGTGATATTTTATGTAGTGATCGTATATTATCCCTAAATTTTACACTCCTATATTATTATGCATGTTGATACGAAGAGACCAATCCTTAAACGAACGAATTCGGTGTTATAACGAATTCGTAGTGTTAAATTTATGATTTTGTTCATTAACTTCAAGAACATCAAGAACAGTCCAATTTTACATGATTTAATTCTGTTATTGGGTGTTTTAAATGGTTAAAATCACTTTACAAAGGTTGGGTTATGTTTATGTATAAATTATAACATGTGGGTATGTGTAATTTGGTGAAATTAGTGTTAAAAATGTGTTGATTTCGCTGAACTCTGTGTTCTTCGCGAACTGGGAAACAGAATCTGGGGTCTCGCGCCGCGGCGCCAACTCTAGAACTAAAGTCCCGCGCCGCAGCGCCACCACGCCGCAACGCCAAGAGTCGAGCCGCAGCGCCATGGCGCCACAGCACCAAGTGTCCGGCTGCAGCGCCACCGCGCCGCAGCGCGAAGATCATGTGTACCAGTGGCGCCACAGCGCCACTCTCCAGAAAATTCAGAAATGAGATTTTTAAAATATTAAAGTCTAACAAGTGTTAGTGAATTGATGTAATGAACATGTTAATACGTTAGAAGAATAATGTGATGATAAAAATAGTTGTTTAAACATGTAAATAACATAATTACATGTGAATTAAATTATTAAATTCATAATTAGATTATTATTCATGAAGTACAAATTATGTGATAATGAGATAAATTGACTAAGTATAGTCGATAATTAAAGTAGACAACGAGAATGAGTTTATGTTGATTAGTTAATTATAATTAACTGGTATTGTGTATATGAATGGTATGTAGGATTTAATTCAAAGAACGTGCTTAGTTAAAGTGTAATCTATGCACGAGGAAAGTTTCCTAAACTTAAACTCTTAAATTTGAGCAAGTTCCCTAACCCTACGTGTCATTATTGTTCAAGTTTATTATTTACCTTGAATAAGTTATCGTTACTATTATTCAAGTTCAAATGTTATATTAAAAATTGATTATCTTTTCAAAGTATGATTTAGTTATACAATAATTGTTCTATTGTATACTTCTTGAGATTATTATTCAAATTGAATATCATTATTGTTGAACCTTATTAGACTAATGAAACCTTAATGATTCAAATAGTCCATAGTTGATGAGCGTTCTAAATTTCAGAACCCTTGATGAATTATCCAAACCAAACTTCCTTTGGTGCGGACTCGAATGTCAAACTGAGATGAACAACCCTATATAGGGGATTATTACGCTTTAGCGTTAAGATATTGTGCACAGTATGGTACTAAGGGCTGATCCCCCTAAGTACGAGAAGAAAGGTCCATAGTCTTATGACTGTTAAAGGTTTCAAGTATAACCCTTGATAACCTAGGACATAGTTCAAGGTCTTATGACCCTCAGAATTCTTTTGATTCTTGTTATTTATTCTTGATTCAGAAGTTGAGCTTTTATTCATATGTATTTGATTATTCGCATGTTATTATACTGTTGTTTCATTATTATACTTGTGGGCATTTGTGCTCACTCTTGCTTAATAATAACATTGCAGTTAAGGATGAAAGAAGTGATGAACCTTCCACTAGTAAGGGCAAGGACAAAGTTAGCAAGAGATGAAGACTTGTTATTTTAAATTGATGATGTATTTATGTTAAGACTTGAGTTATGATGTTGTTAAGACTTATTTGTTAGAATTCCGCACAGATATTTTAAGGTTAGTTTAACCTGGGATTGTATTTATTATTCGGATGATGTAATCCTTTTAAGGAGAAGATTTTAATTCTATCTATTGTATGGTTTGCATTTATTATGGGTAGATAGATAGATGATATTTGTAGAGTGAACACCAAATCCCGTGGAATCGAAGTACCCGGATTTGGGGGTGTCACAGCTGAGGAAAAGGACCGGAGGCGTAAGCAGGACATTGCTCGGTGCTTATCAAACATACACATCATCGTCCATACGAATAGTACAAATAGAATCACCCCAGACGATGATTGTCCAGATATCATGGTCATCATCCGGGATAAGGAGGACGACACCCTCCATCACAGCCATCCACCAGGACTTCACCCTTGGGAATTGGAGCATCACTCCTTGCATTTGCCGACGAGGGTAAAAAGGGCAGAAACTTCCTCTGCCCTGTAGATAACAATAACTGCTTACTTTCTGTACAGTATTAGCAATTGTTTTGTCATTACATGCTAACACTTTATATGATTGAACAGTTTTATATATATTAAGTGAAAGCATTTTGTTTCAGGACTCTAAAGTTAGATGTGCATGTGCTTGCTGATAAGGTGCCTTTTCTCCACAAGGACTGTAACTTTGATGAAAAGTTGGCCTCAAACTTGATGGAAATACAAGTGGACATGGAGAAACCTCAGGAGATCAAAGAATGGGTCGAAGACAAACCCAAACCAAACCTTGATCAAACCACCTCATTCAATCTCAGAACCTTAGAAAGCCCTAAACTAATCCAGATTGGTACGGACCTTACTTCAAACCAAAGGAATGACATGGTTACACTATTAACCTAATTCTAGGATGTGTTTGCATGGTTTCTTGAAGACATGGTGGGTTTTTCCACTGACATAGTCAGTCATCTCCTTCCCATCAAAGAGAGATTCAAGCCAGTTAGGCAGAAGCTCGGGCAATTGAAACCGGAGTGGAGTTTAAAAGTTAAAGAAGAAATTATGAAACAATTTCAAGCAGACATCATCATGGTGTCCACATACCCTGAATGGTTATCCAACATAGTCCCCGTGCCTAAACTAGGAGGAAAGGTGCTACTTTACGTAGATTACCAGGATCTGAATAAAGCTTGCTTTAAAGATAGCTTTCCCGTGCCATTTATCCACATTCTCATTGATAATACTGTGTAATACGACATGTACTCCTTTGCTGATTGCTTCGCGGGGTACCATCAAATCATGGTTACTGAAGAGGATCGTGAGAAAATTGCATTCATCACTCCTTAGGGAACATTTTGCTACAGACGGTTGTCATTCGGCCTCATCAATGCCGGAGCTACTTACCAGCGAGCCATGATGGCTCTTTTCCATGATTTAATGCACAAGGAGATAGAGATCTACATGGATGACATCATTGTCAAGTCCCGAAGAGAGGAAGACCACTTAGACCATCTCAAAAAGCTCTTCAACAGCTTGCGTAAGTACAACTTGAAGTTAAATCCAGCCAAGTGCGCCTTTGGCATTAAATCAGGCAAGTTGCTAAGATTCCTAGTCAGCCACAAGGGGATTGAGCTGGATCCCACCAAAATCCAGGCCATCACGGAAATGCCCATTCCTCAGATAGAGAAGGAAATACGGGGATTTTTGGGAAGAATCAACTTCATCAGCAGATTCATCTCCCAACTCATAGTAACCTGTGAACCTATTTTCAAGTTCTTAAGGAAGAACTCCTCAATAAAATGGAATGATGAGTGCCAGAAGGCCTTCCTTACAATCAAAGAGCAGCTAGTCAAAGCTCCTGTTTTGGTACCTCCCAGGGATGATGTTCCCCTGTTCATGTACGTATCCATTAATGACAATGCCATGGGTTGCATGCTGGGACAGAAAGATAATAGAGACCAAGAGAGAGCTATCTACTACCTCAGCAAAAGATTCAGCAGCAGTGAACACAAGTACACTCTAATTGAGAAAACTTATTGTGCTTTAGCATGGGCTTCCATGATGTTACATCATTACCTCCATGGTCACATAACCCATCTCATATCCCGTGTGGATCCTCTCAAGTACGTGTTTAGTAAACCCATGTTGAATTACCGACTGTCCAGATGGCAGTTGATGCTACAACAATTTGACATCGTATACGTGACGCAAAAGTCTATCAAAGGTCAAGGAATTATGGATCAACTGGCCGCCGCACCTTTAGGGGATTTCAAACCTTTGGAAACATAGTTCCCCGATGAAGGGGTAATGATAGTTCATCAACACCATCAGTATGATGCACACCAAACATGGAAGATGTATTTTGATGGAGCTATAAATATGGAAGGTTCTGGAGTTGGGGCAGTTCTGGTATCCGTTACGAGGGAGCAGTATCCCATCGCTGTCAAATTGCAGTTTGCCAACACCAACAACACAGCTAAGTATGAAGGTTGTATCATGGGGCTAAAACTTGCTCAATCAATGGGCATCAGACGGTTAACTGTCTTTGGGGATTCCGAGTTGGTAATCAGATAAACCACAGGAATCTATCACACCAAAGGTCTACACTTGTTGCCTTACCATCGGCAGGTTCTATAAATGTCTTTGGAGTTTGAAGAAATATCCTTCCTCCATATTCCTCGGAATAGGAATGACTTTGCGGATGCCATAGCAACCTTAACCTCCTTGATCAATATACTTGACAACGAAAACATGCCAACCATCACATTTGCCCAACAAAAGGCACCAGCCTATGGGAATTATGTTGGAGAAGTATCGGATGAGCTACCTCCCATCCAACACCCTTGGTATCCGCATATTAAGGAGTACTTACAAGATGGATCTACACCCGCTGAGGCGAGCCCAACTGAAAGAAGGCAGATCCATCGACTAGCTATGAAATTCTACCTAAGCGGAGATGCACTCTACAAAAGAGATGCAAGACTAGGTCTCCTCAGATGTCTGGACAAGGACCAAGCTAAGAGGCTCATGGATAAAATACATGGTAGAGTATGTGGCCCACACATGAGCGACCCTCTACTTGTTAAAAAAATCCTCAGAGCAGGGCATTATTGGCTCTCTCTCAAAACTAACTGTGATAATCACGTCAAGAGATGTTATCAATGCCAAATTCATGGGAATGCTATCCACGCCCCTCCAAGGGAGCTCCACAATATGAGTTCACCCTGGACCTACTCAATGAGGGGAATGGACGTGATCGGGCCCATCTAGCCCAAAGCGAGTAAAGGGCATCAGTTTATCTTCACCATGATCGACTACTTCACTAAGTGGGTAGAAGCAGCCTCCTTGCCTAGGGTTACCAAAGAAGTCATCATTGCTTTCATCAGAAACAATGTCATTTGTCGATATGGACAACCAGAGGTAATTGTATCAGGCAATGCTAAGAACCTCAACAACAAAATGATGGGGGAGTTGTGCAGTAAATTCCACATCAAACATCTTAACTCTGTCATCTACCGTCCAAAGCTAAATGGTGTTGTTGAAGCGGCTAACAAAAACATCAAGAAGATCATGTAAAAGATGTTCACCAATCATAAAGGATGGCCTGACTTATTGCCTCTGACTCTGTTGGTCTATGTAACATCAATGCGCACTTCCACTAGAGCAACCCCCTACTCATTAGCCTATAGGATGGAAGCAGTACTCCCCATAGAGGTGGAAATGGAATCCCTCAGAGTGTTGATAGACGCTTAGCTGGATGAAGACCAATGGGTACAAGATAGGTATCACCAATTGTCTCTAAAAGACGAAGGGCGAAGTGATGCTATTTTCCATGGTCAGTTATACCAACAGAGGATCGCCAGATCCTACAACAGAAAAGTCCAGCTACGACAGTTCAAACAACACGACTTGGTTTTGAAGAAGATCATTGACAACCAAGAACAGTCCAAGGGAAAATTCGTCCCAAACTAGGAAGGCCCGTTTATTGTCAAGGAGGTATTGACAGGAGGTGCTCTCAGATTACAAAAAATAGACAGCGATAAATTTCCACAGCTCATCAACTCGAACATCGTGAAACGGTACTATGTCTGAGGTTACCATCAAGCAAACATCCTAGTTTTGCATCACCAGATCCCCAGTCACTTAAGGTTTTCTAACCCTTCACTACATACAACCTTTCTTCACACTTATCTGCCCAATCAAGGACAAACACACTTTTTTAACCAGCAACCTGGTTCCGGATCAATAGATCCTTTACACAACTTTGCCTTCAAAACTTTTCACACCCGCAATTTTGTCCCATGAGGGATTAAAACTTTTCACACCTACAGTTTGTCTTGTACATGGGATCAAACTTTATCCCCTGTAGTTTGTCCAGAACATGGGATTAAACTTTTCATTGGCTGCAAACCATCCTAAACATGGGGCGAACTACGCCGACCTGATCTCCCCAATACACGGGAGTACGTAGGCAGCCATTTTATATGGTCCGGTCGTAATAAAAAAATAAAAAACATTTCTACACCCTTCTCACTACAAAAACAAAAACAAAAAAACATCTCTACACCCCTTTGCCACATACAGCGTTGAACCTCTTACACCAGGTTCAAACTACGCAGACCTGATCTCCTCATTAATAGGAGTACATAAGAAGCCATTTATGGTTCGGTCTTACCCCCTACCAAAATACAAAAACTTGTCGACGGTACGGGGATCATCCTTCAATCCACCACATTTCATTGGCTTCAGACCAAAGGGGTGGAACTACCTGATCTCCCCATGTAAACGGGAGGGTCGACGACCATCTATGCTGCGGTTGATTCCTCAAAGAGAAACACCAATCCATAAGATATGGAACTAACTGGGCTCCCCCATACAAAGGAGTATTGGCGACCATCTGTGGTGCAGTCAACCTCAGAGAGGAAAGCCACATTCCTCTCCATATCTACATACAGAAACTAGTCCCAAGACACCAAAGATGGTAAGGAATACACACAGATCAACGATCCATTCTGAAAGATTCAGAGACATATCAATGTCCATCCATCAAGGAGGAGTTCAGAATACATCAAGATCACAAGTCTTGAAGAAACAGGCAAATATCAAGCAAGTAGCAAAGCGCAACTAAAAGGGAAGTGAATCAAAATATATTTCCCTGCTATATATAATGTTGTTTGATATATACAATATAAACTGTACATGACAAAATGGCTAAGCTAGTCTGTGCATGAAAATACAATCCCATCTACAAATCAGTGTATATGCGAGCTATCAAGTCCAACATGGCATCCTTCTCAGAAGAAGGAGGTAACGTTGTGATCTCTTGTATAAGGGTCTCTACGTGAGCTAACAAATCTACAGCTCTCTGCTTAGTGACACTTTGCTCACCAATATATGTGCTCATCTCATTGATAATGCCAGTAGTAAGGGACCTCACTGCGGTACTGTCAGTAACGGCTACATCCCGGGCAGATATAGCGCTATCCCACTCAACTATCACTGCATCTCTTACTGATTTGGCCTCATCCTGCTCAATAATAGCGGTATCTATACGAGCTAAGGCATCATCTCTCTCTATTAGGGTGACATCTCTCCCATCAAGAGCTGTCAACATCAATGCCCTAGCCTGATCTCTCTCGAAGGTCATCAAATGCAAACTCTGCACTAAATACTCTGAAGGGGGAGTCACAGCTGCAGAAGTACTGGGAGAGTCAACAAGTGCTGCTGTCGAACCAGCAAACAGCTCCTCCTCCTCGATGGGAAAATCAACAGCCTCCGTGGGCTCTTCACTAACATACTCAATCCCCGGCACTGTTTATACTACCGCAGTCGATGAAGTCCCTGTCCCCATCCACGCAGAATACTCTGACGAACAGCCTGCATGGCTAATAGAAAAATTAGCTCTCTTATGCTGATCCCAACAGGCATACACCCGAGATATGTCCTCTGCTGATAAATGGCGAGAAGCCACACGCTGACCTAATGCCCCTTCAAAAGGATGGAAGTCTTGGAACTGGTCAAACTGTGACATCACAGTCAGTGGTTGGTAGGTAGTCATGCCCCTCAAACCAGCTAGAGGGAGATAATCCATGCCCGGAGCGTGAGTAATAAAGTTGTAGGGTGAACTGAGCTTTGTACATGGCAGAATGCCAAACAGATCCCTCATCCTTGCCAAGAACACCGACGTGAGTAATAAATGCTGGGACACTAAATGACCGGATGTAATCTCATCCTGTACTACTCCACGCCGCAACCCGGTGAGGGTCATGAACTGCCAGCTCATATCACTAACAGCCATCTGAGCGTAAGGTTTGTCTAAGGGCAAAGCCGTCAAACGCTCATACTCTTCTAATGTAGGAGTCAACTCCTGGGTCCCAAACCGAAAAACCTGCCTCTCTGATACCCAATGCTCTAACATGCCATCTACAAAGCCTGAGGGAACCTGAAACATCAGGAGGGTCATGGAATGCTGTAATAGCTGATCTACGGTCACCCTATCTGGAGGTGACATACTATCATACCAAGATCTCAGATGGGATGCCACCAATACTAGTGGGGTGTGATCAATGTGGCTGACTGTCGAAGAAGACATCTGTGTGGGCCGTATCATAAGACCATCCAGGGGTCAATGCTGAATATCTCTGGATATACATACATATGCATACCATAATACATGTATGATTAGTAATAGATGGCAATATGATGTAAGGAATAATAGTATATACATTCCTAAGTACATCATCATCTAATACATCATCTCTGTACAGCTAAAAATACAGGGAAATAGGGCACAAACGCCCTACTACTAACATAGACCTATCAAAAGATATAGAGAGAATGGGGCACAACCACCCAGTATCTAACAGAGGCCTATCAAAAGATATAACGAGAATATACATCAGAAGAAGACAATGGTGTCAACATCTACATCATCAATCCTGTCCACATGATGTAACTCCTCCTGAGTCATTGGATCTCTATCAACAGGGATGTTAGTCCTATACAGTGGAGGATCTGCACCGGCAAAGCCATATAGGTCGCCTGAGGGGTCAGTACCTGAGCTAGAAGGATCAAAAGTATCTACCTCTGAAGAATCTCTGCCCAAGTACCGGAAGAAAAAATGTGCCCGGTCTAACTGCCGGGTCAAACTGTCAATCTGTGTCAAATGAGTCAGATCTTGAACACAGGTCAGCTATTCCGTCATCATCATGGATCCAGGAACCATATCCCCCATAAACTGAGCGGCACAAGTCTGGGCTCCAATGGTATGAGGGGACCACCAGCGGTATAATGCCTCCTGGGTAAATGAACCCTCTGACAAAGTGTAGTCGTCAATGCCCATCAATGGGATATCATCGACAGGCAACTGCAACACAAGCTAATAACGCCTGGCATGAGGCAAGATCAGTACACGAATCTCTCCTGTGGTGCTCCTAATAGCATGCTCTCCTAAATAGAGCTCCCATCCTCCATCTGTGAAGAGAGGAATCCTACGGATGGATATCACATGCTCGACACCAGTCGGGTAATCATCCTCAAATCTAATGGTCAAGTGTTCCCCAGAGTAGGGAACCCAAGTGATGATATCAGCTGTCAACAACTCCAACTGTAAGTGATAATGGGTGAAACCCTCAAATACATGAACCTCTACCAATATAGAGTGATGCCATCGTCGTCCTTGTGGATAGGTCTCTAAACCTAACATACTCACAGGATACAAACATGGGAGCCTCTCATAGGCCCAAAACTACCAACACAAAGGCAAACATCTGCTATCGGTGAACACTCTTAACCTGTACATGGGAAATCAAAAGAGAAATACTTACTAGCAGAAACGGGTAAAATCCTCGCCAAGCCTTTGTCAAGCCCTGTGAACGCATGCGCATTCCCCTTAGGAAATAGGCAAAGGTGTAGGAGCTCCAATCATATTCTCTAATATGGTCCACCTCCCGAGTGGTGATAATCAAAGTGAATGACACTGTAGAAGAGTTATCTACCATGAAACAACATCTAATAATCATTAGGAACAATCGCCAAAGAATGTGATCCCTGACTTTCACATAAACGGGCATGGGCTCACTCAACAGCCCACTCATAGCATCTACGCTCAAAGGACCTGTACTAATGGTCTTGCCCTTGAGCGCCTCAGCCAGAACTTCTAGCAAAGATCTAACGGTAGTCGGGGTAATGTTCGCCGTACATGGCACTGACGCCCCCTCCAAACTTCATACCGGTGATAAACCTCCAATCCATCGGCGTCATCATCACCTCATAGTCCAATAAATGGAGACACTGAGTCTGGTGAAACCAGCGCTCAGATAATACCCTGAGATAACCCCAGGGACAACGACGGGGAAGAATAGAAAAGAATGCCCCAAAGTCCCAACCATGCGCAATACCTCGGTAATCTGGATGTAGAGCCTGATACAGGGAGTGTATGTTGAACCAGTTCCCTCGAGGCTGCATAAAGGCGGGAACCTACATCAAATGTAAATCAATGTCAAAATCCTTACTCCCCTCAATAGGAAAAAGGAAGATCAAACTCAGCTTTTACCTCATTTACCTACAAGTAAACTGAGGGGTGGCGATTCAAATCACCCAGAAGATCTGGAATAGCCACCTGAATGCCTAGAAGATCCCTACGGGGAGCATAAGCAGCAGGAGCTGGAGCCGTAGCATGTACATCCTCCTGCTCGTCCTCAACATCTGGCACATCAACCCGGATGGGACGAATCATCGCCTCTGCCAAACGACGAGGCTGTCTAACTGAACGGGGTCAAGGCACATCAGAAGCCCTCCTCCGTACACCTGAAGTTGTCCTGCGGGAACTAGTCGGTTGATTCAGATCCATAATATCTTGACACAAGTCTCCAAATCACCTTAGAAAGGGTATGGTAAATTCTAACCTGGAGCTTTTTAAATGTATTTTGTGACTATATGCATGCATGCATTACTTTAATATACGCCTACAGTAGAGTTAAAAATGCATGTCTACCCAAAGCTTAGGCTCATGGAAATTTTTTGCCAGAGTCTCCTTTGTAAATAGGACTATCCACATACACATAGGTATGACTAGGTGGCCATTCAGTAGCACACCTACCCACAGTCATAAACATCTTATATGCATGACAACATCAAAGTCATAATCTGTAAGGGTAACCTAATTATCAAGATTACTTTACTTTCTTACCTTTGCTAATTTGTCCACAAATAGGATAAGAAATAGCAAAAAAAGGTACCAATTTGATTATTTCAAAAGTCAAATTTTCTTACATCATTATGTTCAGCATGATTTAATACTAACATTTACTATGTTGAATATTTTTTATCAAGACATATGAGCATGTATACTCACTACTATGTGTTTAGACGCATTTCATATGATAAGTCATTTTCCAAAGGATAGAAACTGGAAAAGAAGACACGCATACATTACTAGGACAGTGTAGAACACTTTTATGGTGACAGAATTTGCAGAAAGATGCCCGAACTCAACAGATCTAAAGAAGAGCTCTTGGATTCTCTGTGTGGTACAGTTTGAAAATGACTTGTAAAAGCAACAGATAGCTTAAAACCACCCACGGTTGGCCGTAGGTGTACCTGTGGCTCCCCTGGGTGGGGCCCACCCCTCCGGCTCGATCCAGTTTGAGGTGCAAAGGAGATCTCACAAGTTGAAAAAAACTAAATTAGGAAAAAGAATGCTACGCGATTGAGCGGAAAAGCCTGAATCTTAGTTTTCATGAACCAAACTACATGTCTATATATCATTCATTGATATTTGCCCAGACACAGGCTTACTATATCAATGATCATAAATGTTGTAAACTACATTCGGCAATACCTCACGAAGGTCTAATGCCGTCAGTTTGGGGTCCCAACTCAAAACACTTCTCCCTAGCGGGAACTTTATATAATTCAGCCGTTGATGCACCTGTCAATGAAGGTCATGCAACCTTGACAACACTCAGTCGATGGCAAGTAAATCCATCGAAGCATCGAAAGCCATCCGATGGTTTCAGCCATTGATGTACACGTCAATAAAGGTCAAGCAGTCTTGACGTTATCTCCAGTAGGGATTTCATCCATTGATGTACATTTCAACGAGGGTCAGGCAACCTTGACAAACATAAACTATTGGCAGTAACTCCAATAGAACACTGGAAAGACCTAGCGATACAAACTAGGGAAGAACATCCTCATCGAGGAGGACCGATGATGGAATATGTTATACACGTCTTCAATAGACAGAATACATCCAACAGGTCTCTCGTACATGAGAGGTACATCCTCAATGGAAGTCTGTACCAAGGATTAAGGACTTTGGAGATAAACCCAATGTTAACGTCCTAGAAGTTCCTGAGAACTTTGGAGCACACATCCAAGCAATTCATCAGGGATATCTGTAATAACCCCAGTCCCCATCACAAGTTATAGGAGCAAACAGTCATCACATCCCGTTGGAAAACGGTCCAACAAACCACATACATTTGCATCATGATGTAGTACATTGCATCATGAATATCTTGTCACATTTTAAGTATCTAGTTTTATTTATCCTATCCATGCCATTACACTGCATGAATATGATAAAGAGGGACATCTGAAGACACTCAAAATTTTGCATTCCTGTTACTAACCTTGCAGGAGAGCAAAATCGTCTTCCAGAGATAACCTTGAAAGTCAAATCAGCATAGTCCCGGAGACAACCCTGGGATACTCAATTTGCCATCTCAGAGAAAATCCCAAGATATTCAGTTCTAGTCCCGGAGACAACCCTGGGATATTCAGTTTCAACCTCAGAGACAATTCCGAGGAATACAGTTCCAGTTCTGGAGATAACACCGGAGAAGTTTGCCATCTCAGAGATAACCCCGAGATATTCAGTTCCAGTCCTGGAGACAACCCCAGGAGTTTTAGACCCAACCTCGAAGATAACCCCAAGGAGTGCAATTGCAGTTCTAGAGATAACCCTAGAAATGCTTGTTTCAAATCTCATCAATCAGTTTCAACACTCGGTGATAGCCACAAGGCACTCAGCCCTAAAAACTCGAAGACAACCCCGGGAGGTCAGACACACCTCAGAGATAACCCTGAGGATGCTCAACACTTGCAGCAGCCCAATCTTAGAGATAACCCTGAGCAATGACTGCTAAATCAGGACATAACCGGAGATAACCCCGGTGAGGGGCAAAATTATCATTTTGCCACCTCGATCCCCATCGCGCAGTCTCAATAAACATCTCAACATACATTATACATAGAAATATCCTACAAGAACCAATGGCTCCAATCCCGAGTGACAACTACACAAGACAACACATCGGATAGAATTTAAAGCTTGAAGACTTGGGCATGGTTTCATCTTCCCGACTTCGTACAACCTCTTATCCCCTGTCATTGTGTAGATCTCGACAACAGCATGTCGTAAAAGGTCTTATACACCTTGATCGGATACCTGGATTGAAGTTCTAAAAGTTTGAGCGGACAACACGTTGTACACGTGCACGTACTTCGAGACGACGGGACCCATAGAGCCCGGGGCACCCCAGGTAGCCGCAAGTGCATCTGCGGCTGCCGTAGGTACACCTACGGCTCCCTCCTCTATAAATAGAGGGCTTGGGGCAGCCATTTTAAGAAGAAAAAAGGCGAGGAAGCCCTGTCCAATTTGCTCTGTACACACTATAAATTGAGTGTTTTCTCATTTCAAACACTTGTGAGCTTATATTTGGCTACTTTTTTACCGGCGGGAGGTGAGTGTCCATCCATTTATAGCTATTGAAGTCTTCTTTAGCAGTCCACTGTAAGCCTTCTTACATCATTTAAAGCCTTTTCTACACTTCCTGCACACATTGTTATTCACGTTGAGAGTCGTGTCGTGTGCGTGTGCCCAGACTTTGGTCTGTGGCTTTTTATTTCTTATATATATATATATATATATATATATATATATTTATATTATATATATGCTAACATTATCGAGTTATGCCTCGATTGAGCCCGGATTTACATCTGGAGCGTTTATTGCTATATATATATATATATATATATATATATATATATATATATATATATATATATGTTGTTATCATCAAACTCTGTTTGATTGAGCCTGGATTACACATTCGGTGCGTTCGATCTAGGCTTGGTTCGTTACTTCGAGTTCGAATATATATATATATTTACATTTATGTCAGGCCTGGAGTTTACTGCGTGGCCTTTTACTGCTTTCTTTATATTTAGTCCCGCCTGGAGTTTACTTCGTGGTGGTTGATTGGTTTTTACTACTTTATTTTACATTTTTCAATCCCCATGGAGGTGCTTCGTTGTGGTTGATTGTATATATATATATATATATATATATATATATATATATATATATGTATGTATGTATAACTATTTATAGCTTTCATACAAATTGCATCATCATATGAGCATAGGAATCATGTGATCACAGATTCAGTCTCCTAAATCTAGATTTGGTTCCCGTGATGGACATTTTCGGTTGTACATGGCTTGTAAATTATTCACGGTGCTTGAATTTTCTTAGATGGCTCTCATGCCCACAAGGATTTCTGCACTACTTTTTATCTTATTTTCTCGAATATGCTTCGCATCTCGAAAATAAAAGCAACTAAGCCGAACCCATAATAAAAATGGAAGTATCAAAGGCCTCAATTACTATTGAGCACAAGGGTTTGAAAAAATCTCTTTTATAAAATATCATTGCTAGATCTTGTTAAAACTGAAGTTTTATACAAAATTCAAACCCTTTGAATATAGGTGCAAACAAGGCATGACACTACTTCCTGATAATTTCACATTGACCCACACACACACGCATTCATATAATAGTTTAAATTGATAAGTGGCGATCACCATGGCAACACGGATGTCGGGGGGTGCCTAACACCTTCCCTACGCATAATTAAGCCCCTAGACCCTAACGAATCTCGGTTTCACAGACCAGTTAAATAGTGTCACATCACTAGATCAATGTACAAACCTTTTCTTGGTTGAGTTGGTGCAACCATTTAAAAATACCAACTAATGACTCTTACAGTCCAATCGTCGACATATACATGTCGGACCTTTTCACAACTTATTTTTCAAACAAATCTCACCTAACATGAGAACACCAAAAGACAAGAACATAAAAGGAAAAATCCCGACGTCGACAACTTCAAAACAAGCACTTATTAGGAGGCAACCCAATTTTCATGTTATTTACAGTATTCAGCTTTACATTATATAATTCAATATATTAGTTATTAGAGTTAGTACTTAGTAGTTCAATTTTTAAAAATCATAGGTTAATAGTTAGTCAACTCACGATTTAGTCATTGTGTCTTAATCTTAGCTTCCTTGCTCAATTTCTATGGGAATTAATCTAATTGTGGGTTTTATTGAATTTTAGGTATTAAGAATGAAGTTTACATGCGTACGAGATAAAACAGCAGAAAATCAAAAGTGGTGCAGAAAATAATAGACCATTCAAAAATTTTGCATTCTTGTTACTAACCGTGCAGGAGGGCAAAGTCGTCTTCCAGAGATAACCCTGGAAGTCAAAGCAGCACAGTCCCGGAGACAACCCCGGGATACTCAGTCAATTCAATTTCGGAAATAACCCCGAGATATTCAATCCAGTCCCGGAGACAACCCCGAGATACTCAGTTTTCCATCTCGGAGACAACCCCGAGATAGTCAGTTCCAACCCCAGAGATAACCCCGGGAGCTTTAGTTCAAACCTCGGAGACAACCCCAAGGAATGCAATTCCAGTTCCGAAGACAACCCCAGAATCCTCAGTTCCATCTCAGAGACAACCCTGAGATCTTCTGTTCCAATCCTGGAGATAACCCCGAGAGATACAGTTCAAACCTCAGAGACAACCCCGAGGTATGCAGTTGTAGTTCCAGAGATAACCCCAGGAATGCTTGTTTTAAACCCCTGTGATCAGCTTCAACACTCGGTGATAGCCCCGAGGCACTCAATTCCCAACCCAGAGATAACCCCGGGAGGACAGGCACACCTCAGAGACAACCCTGAGGATATTCAGCAGTTGCAGCAGCCAATCTCAGAGAAAACCCTGAGCAACGACTGCTAAATCACCCCAAACTGGAAATAACCCTGGTGAGGGGCAAAATCATCATTTTGCCACCTCGATCCCACATTGCGCCTTCTCAACAACATTTCAACATACATTACACACAGGAATATCCTACAAGAACCAATAGCTCCAATCCCGAGTGTCTACTTCACAGGACAGCACACCGGATAGAATTTGAAGACTTGAAGACTCAGGGCATGGTCCCATCTTCTTGACTTCGTACAACCTCTAATCCCATGTCATTGTATAGCTCTCGATAATAGCATGTCGAAAAAGGTCTTATACACCTCAATCGGATATCCGAATTTAAGTTTTGAAAGTTTGAGCGGACATCACGTTGCACGCGTGCACGTACATCTGCGGCTACCGCAGGTACACCTGCGGCTCTCCCCTCTATAAATAGAGGGCTTGGGGTGGCCATTTTGCATAAGAAAATGGCGAGAAAGCCCTGCCCAATAAAAATAGAAGTATAAAAGGCCTCAATTACTATTGAGCATAAGGATTTGAAAAACCTCTTTTACAAAACATCATTGCTATATCTTGTTAAAACTGAAATTTTATACAAAATTTAAACCCTTTGTATATAGGTGCAAACGTGGCATAGCACTGCTTCCAAATAATTGCACATCGATCTACACACACACACACACACACACACACACACACACACACTCAGATAACGGTTTAAATTAAAAAGTGGCAATCACCGTGGTAACACGGATGTAAGGGGTGCCTAACACCTTCCCTCCGCATAATTAAGCCCAGACCCTAACGAATCTCGGTTTCACAGACCAGTCAAATAGTGTCACATCACTAGGTTAATGTGCAAACCTTTTCTCGGTTGAGTTGGTGCAACTATTTAAAAATACCAACTGGCGACTCTTACAGTCCAATCGTCGATATATATATGTCGAACCTTTTCACAACTTATTTTTTCCAAAAAATCTCACCTAATATGAGAACACCAAAAGAAAAGAATTGAAAAGGGACAAATAAAAATCCCGATGTCGACATGTGGTGACTCTGCTGGGGACATCCAGTAAGAGGGCTTAAGCCGCTATTACAAACTTTTTAAAATGGTTATCTGCTTGCGTGTGGTTATTGCATTTACATTTGAATGAATGTGTACGAATGCATTTGCTTATTGCACTTAGTGCTTCGCACCATATCTGCTTGTGATATTAGTGCTTCGCACATGTCATTATTTCCATACGGTGAGACACATTGTATGTGAATGTATGTTGTGTGGTTCCTCTACCAGGAGGTTATCCTGTCGGTGTTTGATTACTGGACTCGTAGGAAGACTAATTCCAACGAGACTTAGGAAAGGCATCACCCAAATTCGCTCCAGTTGAAAGACCGGATTAACTTTTCGTCAAGTAAATTGCAATGATTTGGGGACCTTCATGCCAAAAATCTGCGAGAGTAACCTAACTTAGGTCAGCTTCTGATAAACCAAACGCGGAGAAAAGTCTCTTCATACTTTCATACCTTAATTACTTGTAAATTCAATTACTTGTAATTTCATTTCAATGTCAATCTCAATGTAATGGAAAGTATAAGGAAAATGTGTACATGCATTCCCTTTATATCAAAACCTGACTGACATCCGTTTCGCAGGACAATACTCCTAAACGGACACATTATGTAATATTTCTACATTCACTAAGACTAAACTATATAAGTCTTTTGTAGGGATATAATTAGTCCAGTAACCTGTTCAAAATCCAAAAAGGCAACGAGCCTACAACCAAGTATGGCTTCATCTGGCCAGTCTAGTCCTACTCTTGTCTCTCGTGAGGAGTTCGAAGGACTAAGCAACCAAATTATAGAGTTGGTTGTTCTGCTTAAAGAACTGCACAAATCCACTCAGGGTCCACGAATTCTCGTACATATAGAATCCTCTACACATGGAGGAACTTAGGGATCAGATAAAGAAATTCCTGTACCCGAATCTCAGTTGGACAAAACCAACAACACCCCTGAAACCATCCATCTCAAAGAAGATCCAGACAACGGTGATATCAGAAAAAAGGTCCTACAAATGGAAGAGACCATTCGGTCTATCAAAGGAATTGGAACACATGGGAGTGTTACATATGCAGACCTTTGTATATTCCTTGGGGTGCATTATCCAGAGATATTCAAAACTCCTAACTTTGATAAGTATGACGGGTTGAGAGATCCTTACACCCATTTGAAAGTCTTCATTGGGGAACTCGGATCTTATGTCGAGGATGAAAAGCTTAGAATGCAGTTGTTTCAAAAGAGTCTAACTGGTGAAGCTAGATCATGGTATACCAGATTAGAAAACTCCAAGATTCATAGCTGAGAGGAGCTAGCCCATGCTTTCCTCAGTCAGTAAAGCTTCCAAACTCAGATGGCTCCTGACCGGTACCAAATTACCAAGGTCAAGAAACAAGCTAGTGAGTCTTTCAGAGAGTATGTCCAAAGATGGAGGCGTCTGGCTGCTCAAGTTATTCCCTCTATGACTGAGTCTGAAATGGTGATAACCTTCATAGACATTAAAGAGGCTCCCTTCTATGAGAAAGTTGTTGGGTTTCGACACTTAAAACGAAGCGAAAATAAACAATTTAAATTACAATTTCGAAACCCTAAAACAGGATCCATGCGAAAACCATATTAATTATGAGATCCCGAATTTTATGAAATCAAAGTCTAATTTTCTTTATTATTATTATTCTAAATTTTAATATCCCATATTTTTCAATTAATGAAATGTTGATAAAAGAGAAGAAAGAGAGTAAGTGGGAAATGGTGGGGAAAATAATTATGGAAGAAATGTTGATTTTCTATATGCTCCAAACTTTTCATATTTCATTCACCAAAGTCTTTTATGTTAGGCAAGTGTAGGGTAAATGTGTTGGCTAACTTATTAGCATACTAATACAATTATAAGCCTTCTCTTCATTTGATACTCCCGTAGCCCATGGTCAGAAGAAAAAAAAAGAGAGAAAAGAGAGTAAGTGGGAGACAAAGAAAAAAGGAAGAGAAAAGGAAAGAAAACGAAGGAGAAAAGTGGGAGATAAGAAGGAAAAGAGGGAAAGGAAAAGAGAGCAATAATTATACTTCCTCCCACCTTCATTTCTCTTACAACGAAATCAACAGAAAGAAGAGAAAAGAGAAAAGAAAGAAGAGAGAAAATGAAGAAGAAGAAGAAGAAGAAGAATAAGGAGGAAGAAATTAAAAGAAAAAGGTATGTTTAAACCTTTGATTTATTTTTCTATTTAAGTTTTTATAAATTTTATATCAAAAGATTTTGTTTATACTTGATTTAGATGATTTAAACTTGTATAAACATGAATCAAATGAGAGAAATCTAGAAATCAAAAGAAGAACAAAATATGGAGATTTTTCAGAAAAATAAGTTTATAACTTGATTTTGTAAAATCCATAACTTTTTGTGTATAATGAGTTAGGAGATGAGCTAAACGCAAAAATTTGAATCACCCAAAAATTCTTTGTGAATTTTTCGTGATGACAGTTTGAGTGAAACTGGTCCGAAGGATTTATAGTCCGAAAAATCAGTGTTCTTAAGCTCTATTGTGTGAGTTATAATTTTTAATCCGACCGTTGGATCATTGTAATTTTTGGATAAGTTATGCATATATAAGGTGAGTATATGTCCACAAATTTTGAACCGTTAAAGATTTACGTATGATTTGTTATGAATTTAAGGAGGTGACTGATCTAAAAATTTTTGTAGCAGAATTTTCGGTAAGCCTTTCTATTTATGTTAGAGGCGAAATTTGGGAAAACTTTCTTCTACAAAGTTGTAGAGAATTTAATTTTACATGGAAATGACATAAAATTTGTATTTTTCTGATAAAAGGGCTAATTATTATGAATTATTAAAGTTTCTGAATATTAGAATTTATAATTAATTTATCAAAAAAATTATTTGGGCTGAAATATTTTTATAGAATGCTTATAATATCATCTTAGAATTTTTGTAAATTTTTGATGAATTATTAAAAAGTAGAAGTAATTATTATATTTTAAAACTATTTATAGTTAGTTTGAAAATATAAAAAGTTCATAGAATATTCTATGAATGATGAAAAATTATGAAACTTGGTGAAAAATGGTATAATATTATTTTATAATTTTTGGGTAGTTTTGGAAAATTATTAAATAACATAAATATTTATTGTATTTTTTAAGCTATTTATGGTTAGTTTAAAAATAAAGGAAATTCATAGAAAATTCTATGAATGGTGAAAAATTATGATTTTTGCTGAAAAATATTATAATAATATAAGATTAATATTGATGATATTTTAAAGATATAAAAGTATGTGAAGTTAGTATTTCTATTTTGAAGCTATTAAATGATAGTTTTTATAAATAGAAATAATTATAAAAAATTGTTGGATAATCCGAAAAATGTGAAAATTGTTTGGAAAGTTCAGAATCATATTTTTTAAATATTTTAGAAGTGTTAGTAAGCTCGTGAGGTGTCAAAATGTAAACGCACAAGTAACGAATGAGTTATGATAAAAACAAAAATAATATTTTTGTTAAAGTAAAAATGGTAATAATATCAGAATAGTGGATTGTCATATATGAAGTTTTAGATTTCTCAAGTTTTATTTTTCACTTCTAAAGTTTTGGAATATGAATAATGATTTTATGCGATAAATAAAAACAACTTGAATGAAAAATGAATTGTTAGTTGGTTTATATGTTATATGAGATAAATATGATTTGGTGTTGATCCCTACTTTTAATAGAATTTAAATTGTTTATAGTAAGGTATTGATTTGATTATTATGTAAGAAGTCACCTTGTATTTCATTCAATAATTGTCACAATAATTATTGCACAGTGATTCATATTATTGATTCTTAATTACGTAAGAAGTCACTCAGTTTTTCATTCAATAATTATCACAGTAGTTATTACACAGCTACTCATATTATTTGATATGATATAATTATACAAGTATACAAGTTAGAAGTATTGTGAGTCTATGTTAATGATTATGAATAATTATTGAAAGATTGAAAATGTGTAAATAATTGATGAATAAAAGGTATTGATTAAAGATAAGCACATGTTTGTTCAATTATTTTTTTTTACAAAAGTAAGTTTGGCAGGACTTGTCGACACTCTATTTTTTAAAAGTAATATGGACCACAACTCTATTATTGAATAAATGTTGTTAAAATGTGTACAAGTTAGTTTAATTTTCTCGGTGGGACCATAAATTTCACTACCATTATTATATACCTCATTTGGTTATTTTGTCAAAGCAGGTGTGCTAGTTGTTTACTAAATTTTCAGTATAAATAGGTTGTCCGGTTGAGCAATTAAACACACACCATCACTACACTAAAAATATAAAATTCTTTTACTACAATATTGTGAGTATAATATTGTGAGTATTTCTATTGAGTGTAATGTTACTCTAAGTGTAGATAAGGAATGCAAGCATTGTTTAAGTTGATCAATTCCACAGAAAGTAGAATCAAATCATATGCTAAGGTAAGGGATATCATTATTGTGGTAAGATGGTATTATTTTTATGGTAAAAGGAATATCATTTTCTTTCATACTCCATATTATGGTAAGATATTATTATTCGTTTATTCAGTTTATCATTAAGTGGTGAAAATTCTTGAAAGGAATAGAATATCCTTAATAGTTTGTGCTTCATGTAATATTATGTTAGCAACTTGGACTCTGGATAATTAAGTTGAAAATCACTAAGATTTATGTTATCTTTGAAAGTAGTATGCACACAAGCCAATCATGTTTGATGATAAAACATATACTTTGTAACAATCTTATTCATTTATTAATAAAAAGTAATAATTTATTAAAGGCTTTTAATTATCTACATGATGCTGTTTTTTAATATGTGATAAACCCATAGTTTTAAGCAATGCTTTTAGAATAATGATGATGATCATTCTAATGAGATCTAAATTCTTAGAAAACTTAAAACAAAAATAGTTCTCAATCGTTGGATTACTAAATTGGAGATTAGTGAATCCGGATAGATTGGTACATACGTTGCTTGCTCATTAGATGAGGATGATTGATCTCATGATCATTTATGTGGAGACACTAAAGCAAGTATGTAGGTGCTTATTAGAGAATAATTTCACTAAACGTGGCTTACTAAGGAATACCTAATGGAGTTTTACTTGCCTGTCAATAGAAATTCCTGCAGTGATAGTAGTACAAGTAATCTTTGGACTTGAGATCATCATAATATCTTGTGTATGATGAGTTATACTATGAGTTATTTCTTAAGACCCTTAGGGTATATCAAAGGGTATGCTTGGGTATAATAAGTTGTACATAGAGATAATGTATGATCAATAAAGAATCTACCACTTCTAGTACAAGAAGAGAAATGTCCTATGTGATTCGATAAATGACAACCTAGTATTCCTTGACCAATGCAGAATGAAATTAGAAAGGAGTTTTTAATTTGTATTATTTGGTGTTGTACATTTAAGAGTCGAAATATATATAATTAAATAAAATAAGACTTGACAATAATTCCATGTCTTATATTTAATTGGGACATTGTATGGTGGAAGGATTGAATTGTACAGTAACTATTTACTCAAAGATTCTTTTATGATTAATGTTGACATCTATATTATCTGGAAAGTCGTTGATCGCTATGGAGGCTTATCCCTATTGTAGAATAAATATTATTTATTTAAATAAATTAATAATTTAATTTATTTATTTAAATAAGATTAGAATTGTTCTAATTGATTTATTCACAACCGATTTAATATGGAGAACCTAAAGGGTCACACCATAAAAGGAAGAATAATTATTTAAGAAGTTAATGACATAAACGTAATAATAAATTAAGTATATTTAATTTAATCTATGGTGATAGAATAAATTAAATAGCTTAATATTTATTATTTAATATTTTGAAAATATTAAATATAAATTAATAAGAGGAGTCTTATTATTATTACTATTACTATTATTTAATTTTTAAAGGAGTTTGGGAATTAATTAATAAAAGTACTCTCATATATTCCTAATAAGATTAGGAGGTAAATTAATTAAAAGATTTTAATTAATTATTCCTAATAAGATTAGAAGCCTAATTAATTAAAAGAATTTAATTAATTAAAATAAAACTCAATTTCTTAATTGTTAAGGAAGGTTGCTTACATCTATAAATAAGAGGAGTCTTATTATGGGTGTGGTAGAGTTGTTGTTGACTTTTTGACAACAGACGTAATTCTAATTGTTGGAGAGTACGCTCCTTTTCTATGAAAGATAGAAAAATTAGAATTTTGCCAAACACCCATCTTCTTGAATTTTTATTCTTTCTTGGTGGATCACCTCTAAAAGCCAAACACTTGGGTGGCTAACGTTGATCAAAAGAAGGAACCCAATCCGGTGGATTCAAGTTGAACACGAAAAGAATTTGGAGTTGAACTTGTACCTGAGGAAACTCGAATCTTCAAGGGTATGATTCTCGTTCTTTATTTTCGTTTATTTAATAATTGTGCATAAATGATGATCTGGGTATATGGTTTGTAAATTTTTAAAACTTTGATTTTTCACGTTTTTATTTTTTTATGCAATTTGATTGCATTCATGAATATTAGAAATCTAACAGTGGTATCAGAGCTAAACCTTTATGCGAATTATTAATTGTTTTAATCTGATATGTATATTGATATGTGTTTAGAACAATTTAATTGGGCATAATTTTGTTGTATAAATTTATTAAAAAAAAAGGGCCGAAATCATTTTTCTAGAAAGCCTGTTTTTTTTACAAGAACATTGATCCTGCGTCATCCACGTGATTTTCATGAATTACGGATACATGAATTACGTATATCATGTTGCTTTTATGTCCTGGTATATGATATCAAGGGTAAATAGTGTTTTTTTTTAAACCGTGGCCCAGGTGATATGCTTTATGTGATCAGGTTATACTTACTAATATATATATATATATATATATATATATATATATATATATATATATATATATATATATACAAGTTGGATCAGGTCCGGACCTCCCGGACGGGAGAAAATCCGGACCTTTTTTTTTTAAAACAACTAAAAAAAATATTTAATATTTTATGGAACTGAAATTTTTCCATAATATAATGTTTTGGGTGTGTTTTGAATACCTATACCAAAAAATGGTGGTACAGTCTGCACAAACTGTACCACCACTTTTTGTTATATAATATTCTTAATAATTTTATAATTAAAATAAAAAGTTTATTTTAATTTTAAAATTGGATTTCATGCTAACTAATTAGAGTTGAAATTGGATTCCATGATAACTAAATGGAGTTAAAATTAGATTCTATGTTTGCTTAAATAAAGGAGTTTATTTAGATATGGAATAAGATTTCATATTATTCAAAATAAAGAAGTTTGTTTGTGAATAGAAAAAAGAATCCGTGTTTCCTTTAATAAATTTTTTTTACTTGGAATTGGATTATATAATTAATTAAAATAAAAGAGTTTATTTTGATTAAAGATTTTGATTAAAATAAAATAATTTATTTTATTCAAAATTTGATAAATTAAAATAAAAGATGTTTATTTTGATTTAAATTTGGATTAAAATAAAGGAGTTTATTTTGATTCAAAATTAGATTTTATACTAACTAAATTTGCCCATTAAATGATATCAATATATATATCGAATATTTATTATTCATAAGATGAATGTTATTTATTAATGCATATGTAGATGTGTATGTTAATAAATTGGATTGATTATGGACTATTGACCAATGTGATTGGATTTTATTTTAATTGGATACATGAATGTATGAGTTTTATTAAATGGGGTCTGCGTACCTCGTCTTCTTTAATTTTTCTTAATGTAAATTCTATCTCCCTCCTATATACTTCCTCTTGACTGCTGATCAAGATTTCTATTTATTTATAAATAATTTTGTAATAGGAATATTTAGAATTAATTTTAAATAATTAGAAATCAAGGAACAAGGAGCGCTTGAAGACCCGTTTGTAATGGAACCCGGATTTAAATGTAATAGTTATATTTAAATTAATTCTTGCACCCCTAGGGTTTGACTTTTTTGGTTCACTTGGTGGCTCTAGTGAACCAAACTAGAATAAAGTCCATAATCAATCCGTGTAGAATATAGTATTCTATATGTGCATGCTTATATATATATATATATATATATATATATATATATATATATATATATATATATATATATATATATGCGCATGCGCTAAACAAGATGAGACAAATTAATAACAAACCCCTCAAAGATTTTATATTCAGTCCTAAGCGGTCAAAGATATTTGGAATATCGAACGTCGTCTTCTAGCATGATAAAAATAATAGAGTATTAATTAATTATTATAAGTTTGTTGTGTCACCACAATGCTTATCTTAATTTTTTGAGATGTTAATTTTATCACATTTGATGTTTATAAAGAAAATTGAACAATATTATTTTGTTGTGTCACCACAAGGATAATATTTTTTTTTTGAATATATGGAGTGCTATGTTGGACTTAACTTAAATCATTTTAGTTCAGATGTGCACACACTTGACCATTATGATCTAAGAGGCAAATTACAATGAGTTGCATAGTTGATATAATTAACAACAGTTGTTTACCTATTTATTTATATATAGTTTGTTGTGTCACCATAAGGCTTATTCTCACTAGCATATCTTTAATTAGATATTGCCGAACTATATAAGTGATGGTATTATGGTTTGATGAAAATAGTGGGAGATACCAATTTAAAATAAGACTTAATTTATTTTGGTAATTAATAAAAGAATGTATGCTAAAGTGTTGTTAAGAACAAATTCATTTACAGAATTTTACAATGTCTAAATTACTATCACTATGTAGCGTATTAGATGCTAAATTAACCGGACCGAATTAAACGGATTGGTTATGAAAATTGAGAAAAGTTCTCACGGCTGAAAAGCTATCTTATGTCCTTAATACGTCTTTCCTGCAATGGTTGCAGACAATGCCTCTGAGGAAGAGATTGCTATTTTTAGAAAGTGGCAAGATGATGCACAGTTGGCTCAATGCATCATGCTCGCATCCATGAGTAACAAGCTTCAGCGTCAGCCTGAAACTATGGATACTCCTACTATACTCCTACACATCAAGTAGTTGATGGTGAGGAAAGTAGGACTAATAGATATCAGATATCTAAGGAGCTCTTCCGATTTAGAATGACCAACAACACTATAGTACAGACACATGTCCTAAACATGATCAATTTGATTGAACAATTAGGACAATGAGTTTTGTCATGGATGGAGAGTTGAGCCAAGATTTGATCTTGGAGTTACTCCCGGACTCTTTCTCACAATTGTTGTGAATTTTTTATAGGAACAAGCTAGATATCAGCTTCACTGATTTGCTTAACATGTTGAAAAATGTTGAGAGTCACTTTCCAACTAAGAAAGACCAAGTCTTACTGGTAGGGGCCAAAGGATCTTCTGAAAAGAAGAGCGATTCAAAGAAGGTAAATAGAAAGGCAAAAACAAAGGATAATAAGAACAAAACTGATACGGCTAGCAAAGGAGTTTGCTTCCACTACAATAAGCCAGGACACTGGAAAGAAACAGCAAGAAGCATCTTGCAGATGCTAACTAGAAGAAGCTTAGTGAAGCTTCGATTATAAATATAATTTTTATTCACAATTTAAAATAAATTTTTCTTTAAGTCAAGGTTCTACTTGGGTATTGGATACCGACTTTGGTTATCATAAATATAGATTTATGAAGGGACCAAGCAGAAGTAGAAAGCTAAACAAATATAAGTAATCCTATGTATGGAAAATGAAGCAAAATTTACTGTTCAGGAGTGTTTTACCGATCTCCAGGTGGGCCAAGGGCTCAACATTAGAAAGGGTTTATAGGCCCAATGGGCCGAAGCCCACGAAGTAGTTGGAGGGGTTCAGGTTCGGTATTCGAGTCCTTTGGGCCGGAACCCTGCTGTGGTGTGTGATGTTCGGGGTCTTCGAGTCCTTTGGGCCGAAGCTCAGACCAGATAATGGGTTCGGTAGGGTTAGGCCTGTACAATGGGTTATCCTGCGTACAGAGTCTGGAGTCCTAACCGTATTTAAATAAGGTAACTCCAAAGGAAGTGTTTGAATTGGATTCTACTTACACCTTTTAAGGAGATTGTGTTGGACCTAAATATAGGTAACTACCTTATTTAGGAGTCCTAATTCGACTCGGAAATGAATTCTAAGGAAGTGAGAAAGGTTATAAATATAAGGCTTGACTACGATAAATAGGTAATACATCTTTGAGCACTAAAAACTAAAGCCTCCATTGTTAAACCTTGTGAACGGCCTGTACTTATTCTCACATCGGAGCTATCCCCCGGCGGCATAAGCCATCAAGCTTCGTGTGTGATCTATTATTGTGCAAGTTCAAACGCGTAGATTCTGTGATTGGACGCATCGGCAAAACTTGGCGTTAACATTGGCTCTAGAAGGAGGGCTCAGTGCTTTTTACAATCACAATTAGCTTCTCCGGTAGAAAGTCACGGCGAGCAGGAATACCAGTGCTTCTAACCAGGAGAAGGCGAAGACCCACCAGACCACCCAGGTGAGGGGTTCGGTGAAGGATATACTGGGCTCTAGAGTCCAAGAGGATCAAGAGAAGCCGGTTGCTTCCCTCTGGTGAAAACTCTTCCACGACAGCCAGTACATGCCCAATCAGGCTAGTCGTGCAGATGAAAACAACTCTTAGACACTACAGGTGGGAGGAAAGGACTGAGGGGAAGACAGCCTAGACCAGCGAGAGTTCATCTTACAGAAGAAGATACAACAGAAAAAAGACGCCATGATGGCCCTACGCCTTCAGGAGGAGGAGCTCGAACAGAAGATGGCGAAGATGGCTGGAGAACAAGAGGTATCCTCAATAAGGTGCAGGCATCAGAGCCGATCCTGATCACCTCGACAGGGAGAGGTAGGAAGAGAAAGGAGCAGGCATTAGAGTTAATCCCGTGACGATCGAAGCAGAAGAAGGAGCCGTTCGACAGAACGGAGATCGGAGCATCTGGGCAGATCGGGACAGGGGAGGAGGGGCGCGTCTCCCAAATACGAGAGGGACAAACCCAGATCATCCCCTCATAAAGAGGAGTTCGACCCTCTTGCTCGAAGGGTAGCTGAATTGGAGAAACTATTGGTGGCGAAGACCTCGATGGGGACACCTTCGGCTTGTCTAGGGTCACCTTTCTCGCCCAAGATAAATCATGTTACCGCTAATCCCAAAAAGAAGATGCCTCCATTGGAGACGTATGATGGGTTGGGGGATCCGTAGGACCATTCAGACGGGTATGATAGACTGATGACATACTACGGACATTCGGACGCTACCAAGTGTCATATGTTCGCGACAACTCTGAAAAAAAGTGCGCGAGAGTGGATGGGAACCTTGGCGGCATGGTCGATTAATTTATGGCACGATCTTCAGGAAAAGTTTCATGCCCAGTTCGGGAGCAACAAAAGGTGAGGAAAGATCACGGTTTCCATTATATAGGTTCAACAGAAGTCAGATGAGAGCCTGGGCCAATACGTCAAGAGGTTTCGGGAGGCGATGGGGTCGGTAGCAGAATTAAATTCCCCACAGGCCTTAGGATTCTTCACAACTGGCTTAGATATTGGCAAGTCGAAGAAACTGATGAAGGACTTGGTGATCAGCCCTCCAGCAGATTTGACAGAAGCCTTCCATCGAGCCGAGGGGTTCATAGCAATCGAGGAGGCAATGGGGAACTTCGGACCATGCTCCCAACCTTATGAAAAGTCCAAAGATAGAGACAAATAAAGCTATCAACGGTTTGACAATCAGGGGAGGTTAGATAACTACAGCAGGAAAAGCAATAACGGTGGGGGTTTAGGAAGTGGCCGACCACCCTTCCCGAATAGAAATGTCAATAAAGTCTACACTGCCCTCAACACTGACCGGGAAAAGATACTAGAGGAGATGCAGAACAAACCATTTCTCGAACCATGTTCGACGCATCCGAAACCTGGCAAGAGAGGTCGGGATAAATATTGTGCATACCATCAATGTCGCGGGCACACGACGGAGATGTGTAACGATCTGAAGGATTTGATTGAGAAAAACGTTCAGAATGGGCAATTAGTGCAGTACGTGGTCGGTTGGGAAGGTTCAGAGGGACCACGGGAGGAGAACAGAGGGCCGACTCGGGAAACACAGTCACAACCAAACACGCAACCCTGAGGTGTGATTGATGTAATTTTGGGCTGTTCAGTAGGGCGTATAATCGGAAGGAAAAGAAGCGAACGTGTCGAAGCTGTGTTGTCTGTAGCAAACTCATCTCCCAGAAAAGGTAGGGCCTTCTCGGGAGTATCTATTTTTTCTCAGACGAAGATTACCCTACTGACCCCATTAAACCACATAATGGAGCATTGGTAATAATGGCTCAGGTCGGGCCTGTCGACATGAAAAGGATGATGATCGCTAATGGGTCTTTGGTCGACATACTGTACACTCACGCCTATCAAAGGTTGGATCTGGAAGGAAAAAAGATGGAGCTAGGCGGAGAAGGGCCGTTGTACGGTTTTAGTGGGGACCCGGTGCATGTTTCGGGCACCATCGAGTTGCCAGTCAGGTTCGGCACCGCGCCTCAGCAGGTAGAAATCCTAGTCAAATTTTTTGTGGTATAGGTGGACTCGGCGTACAACGCTATTTTGGGAAGACTGACGTTAGCAACATTACAAGCGGGGACATCCATACCGCACTTCAAAATTAAGTTTTCGACACCAAACGGGATTGGGGAGGTAAAAGGTGATCTTGATATTGCCCGAAGGTGTTATTGGAACACGTTGATTTCCTCGGGGGTCGGGGTTAGCAAACTGAAACAAATAATGACAATTGAAATCGAGCCATTCACTGAAAGTAGCACGGAACCACTAGCCCTGCCTACCGAAGAGACTGAGGATGTGGAACTGGTTCTAGGGTGAAAGTAGTATGCACATAAGTCAATCATGTTTGATGATAAAGCATATTCTTTATAACAATCTTATTTATTTATTAATAAAAAGTATTAATTTATTAAAGGCTTTTAAATTATCTACATGATGTTGTTTTATAATATGTGATAAACCCATAGTTTTAAGCAATGCTTTTAGAATAATGATGATGATCATTCTAATGAGATCTAAATTCTTAGAAAGCTTAAAACTAAAATAGTTCCCAATCGTTGGATTACTAAATTGGGAATTAGTGAATCCGGATAGATTGGTACATACATTGCTTGCTTATTGGATGAGGATGATTGATATCATGATCATTTGTGTGGAGACACTAAAGCAAGTATGTAGGTGCTTATTAGAGAATAAGTTCACTGAACGTGGCTCGCTAAGGAATACGCAATGGAGTTTTACTTGCTTGTCAATAGAAATTCCTGTAGTGATAGTAGTACAAGTGATCCTTGCACTTGAGATCATCATAGTATCTTGTTTATAATGAGTTATACTTTGACTTATTCTTTAAGACCCTTAGGGTATATCAAAGGGTATGCTTGGGTATAATAAGTTGTATATGGAGATAATGTATGATTAATAAAGAATCTACCACTTCTAGTAAAAGAAGAGAAATGTCCTATGTGATTCGATAAATGACAACCCAGTAGTCATTGGCCAAGTTAGAATGAAATTAGAAAGGAGTTTCTAATTTGTATTATTTAGAGTTGTACATTTAAGAGTCGAAATACATATAATTAAATTAAATAAGACTTGACAGTAATTCTATGTCTTATATTTAATTAGGACATTGTATGGTGGAATGATTGAATTGTACGGTAACTATTTACTCAAAGGTTCTTTTATGATTAATGTTAAAATCTATATTATCTCGAAAGTCATTAATCGCTAGGGAGGCTTATCCCTATTGTAGAATAAATATTATTTATTTAAATAAATCAATAGTTTAATTTATTTATTTAAATAAGATTAGAATTGTTCTAATTGATTTATTCACAATCGGTTTAATATAGAGAACCTAAAGGGTCGCACCATAAAAGAAAGAATAATTATTTAAGAAGCAAATGGCATAATCGTAATAATAAGTTAAGTATATTTAATTTAATCTATGATGATAGAATAAATTAAATAGCTTAATATTTATTATTTAATATTTTAGAAATATTAAATATAAATTAATAAGATGAGTCTTATTATTATTATTACTATTATTATTATTTAATTCCTAAAAGAGTTTGAGAATTAATTAATAAAAGTACTCTTATATATCCTAATAAGATTAGGAGGCTAATTAATTAAAAGAGTTTAATTAATTAATCCTAATAAGATTATGAGCCTAATTAATTAAAGTAGTTTAATTAATTAAAATAAAACCCAATTCCTTAATTGTTAAGGAGGGTTGCCCATATCTATAAATAAGAGGAGTCTTATTATAGGTGATAGAGTTGTTGTTGACTTTTTCACAACATACGTAATTCTAATAGTTGGAGAGTACGCCCCTTTCTATGAGTTTCTATGAGAGATAGAAAAACTAGGATTTTGCCAAATACCCATCTTCTTGAATATTTCTTCTTCCTTGGTGGATCACCTCTAGAGGCCAAATACTTGGGTGGCTAACGTTGATCAAAGGAAGGAACCCAACCCGGTGGATTCAAGTTGAACACGAAAAGGATTTGGAGGTGAACTTGTACTTGAAGAAGCTCGGATCTTCAAGGGTATGATTCTCGTCCTTTATTTTTGTTTAATTAATAATTGTGCATAAAGGATGATCCGGGTATATGGTTTGTAAAATTTTAAACTCTAATTTTTACACGTTTTCGCTTATTTTGTGCAATTTGATTGCGTTCATAAATATTACAAACCTAACAGTGGCACCAGAGCCAAACCTTTATGCGAATTATTAATTAACAAATTTGATATGTATATTGATATGTGTTTAGAATAATTTAATTGGGCATAATTTTATTGTATAAACAAAAGGACCCGAATTTTTTTCCCAAAAAATCTGTTATACTGCGCGAACTACTGAAAAGGAAGATTGCTCCCACGTGGGGTCAGGATTTATGTAAAAGTTGTTTGATTCCTTTGGTTCCTAAAGTTATATATATAAACATATAATGTTTTTATAAAAACAGGATGCAGATTTTGTTTTTTATATAAAAGGCATGCATGCGTTTTTTGTATAAAAAGGGATGCATGTGTTTTTTTTAATACTTCCTTTATTATGTATGATATATATATATATATATATATATATATATATATATATATGTAATATTTTAATAATTTTATAATTAAAATAAAAGTTTATTTTAATTTTAAAATTAGATTTCATGCTAACTAATTAGAGTTGGAATTGGATTCCATGATAACTAATTGGAGTTGAAATTGGATTCTATGTTTTCTAAAATAAAGGAGTTTATTTGTTAATAGGAAAGTGAATCCATATTTCTTTAAATAAAGGAGTTTATTTAGATATGAAATAATATTTCATATTATTCAAAATAAAAGAGTTTATTTGTGAATAGGAAAGAGAATCCGTGTTTCTTTTAAAATAAATGAGTTTTATTTTTTATTTTATTTTTTTACTTGGAATTGAATTTCATAATTAATTAAAATAAAGGAGTTTATTTTGATTAAAGAATTTGATTAAAATAAAATAATTTATTTTATTCAAAATTGGATAAATTAAAATAAAAAGGATTTTATTTTGATTTAAAGTTGGATTAAAATAAAAGAGTTTATTTTGATTCAAAATTAGTTTTTATACTAACTAAATTTGCCCATTAAATGATATCATATATATATATATATATATATATATATATATATATATATATATATATATATATTAAATGTTTATTATTTATGAGATGAATGTTATTTATTGATGCATATGATGATGTGTATGATAATAAATGGGATTGATTATGGACTATTGACCAATGTGAATGGCTTTTATTTTAGTTGGATGCATGAATTTATGGGTTTTATTAAATGGGGTCTGCGTATCTCGTCTTCTCTAATTTTTTTTAATGTAAATTCTATCTCCCTCCTATGTACTTCTCCTTGACTGCTGATCAAGGTTTTTATTTATTTTAAATAGTTTTGTAATAGGAATAGTTAGAATTATTTTGAAGAATTAGAGATCAAGGAGCAAGGAGCGCTTGAAGATCCGTTTGTAATGGAGCTCGGGTTTAAATGTAATAGTTATATTTAAATTTAATTCTTGCACCCCTAGGGTTTGACCTTTTGATTCACTTGGTGGCTCTAGTGAACCAAACTAGAATAAAAGTTCATAATCAATACAGGTAGAATATAGTATTCTATATGTGCATGCTATATATATATATATATATATATATATATATATATATATATATATATATATATATATATTATGCAAACATGCTTCACATGTTTATTAATATGACGCGTATTTTATACATATATGTGCATGCGCGCTAAACAAGATGAGACAAATTAATTACATGCAAACCCTTCAAAATTTTTATATTAAGTCCTAAGCGTTCAAAGATATTTGGAATATCGAACGTCACCTTCTAGCATGATAAAAATAATAGAGTATCAATTAATTATTATAAGTTTGTTGTGTCACCACAAGGCTTATCTTAATTCTTTGAGATGTTAATTTTATCACATTTGATACTTATAAAAAAAATTGAACAATATTGTTTTATTGTGTCACCACAAGGACAATATTTTTCTATTTTTGAATATATGGAGTGCTAGGTTGGACTTAACTTAAATCATTTTAGTTCGGATGTGCACACACTTGACCATTATGATCTAAGAGGCAAAATACAAGGAGTTACATAGTTGATGTAATTGACAAGAGTTGTCTATCTATTTATTTATATATAGTTTGTTGTGTCACCACAAGGCTATATACATTTGAAATGAGATCCTTATTCTCACTAGCAAATCTTTAATTAGATTTTGCCGAACTATATAAGTGAGGGTAATATAGTTTGATGAAAATAGTGGGAGATACCAATTTAAAACAATACCTAATTTATTTTGGTAATTAATAAAAGAATGTATGCTAAAATGTTGTTAATTACAAATTCATTTACAGAATTTTACAATTTCTAAATTACTATCACTGCGAAGCATATTAGATGCTAAATTAATCGGACCGAATTATTCAGATTGGTTAAGAAATTTGAGAATAGTTCTCATGGCTGAAAAACTATCTTATGTCCTTAATACGCTTATCCCTGCAATGGTTGCAGACAATGCATCTGAGAAAAGATTGCTACTTTTAGAAAGTGACAAGATGATGCACAGTTGGCTCAATGCATCATCCTCGCATCCATGAGTAACGTGCTTCAGCGTCAGTATGAAACTATGGATGCTCCTACTATATTCCTACATATCAAGTAGTTGATGGTGAGGAAAGTATGACTGATAGATATTAGATATCTAAGGAGCTCTTTCGATCTAGAATGACCAACGACACTTCAGTACAGACACATGTCCTAGACATGATCAATTTGATTGAACAATTAGGACAATGGGATTTGTCATGGATAGAGAGTTGAACCAAGATTTGATCTTGCACTCACTCCCAGACTCCTTTCACAATTGTTATGAATTTTTCATATGAACAAGCTAGATATCAGCCTCGCTGATTTGCTTAACATGTTAAAAAATGTTGAGAGTCACTTTCCAACCAAGAAAGATCAAGTCTTACTAGTAGGGGCTAAAGGATCTTCTAAAAAGAAGAACAATTTTAAGAAGGTAAATAGAAAGGCAAAAACAAAGGATAATAAGAATAAAACTGATACAGATAGCAAAGGAGTTTGTTTCCACTGCAATAAGCCTGGACACTGGAAAGAAACTGTAAGAAGCATCTTACAGAGGCTAACCAGAAGAAGCTTAGTGAAGTTTCAGTTACAAATACAATTTTGTTCATGATTTAAAATAAATTTTTCTTTAAGTCAAGGTTCTACTTGGGTATAGGATACCGGCTTTGGTTATCATAAATATAGATTTATGAAGGGACCAAGCAGAAGTAGAAAACTAAACAAAGATAAGTAATCCTATGTCTGGTAAATGAAGCAAAGGTTGCTGCATTAGCTATAGAAGCTTATAGTTTAGCACAACCTACGAGAAAATCTATTAAGTCAATAAGTTGTTACTATATTCCAATTCTTGTTAGAAACATTATTTTCATTTTGTTGTTGGACAATGAAATCTTTGATATTATATTTAAGAACAATTGTTGTTCTATTTATAATGATAATATTTTGTATAGAACTGGAATATTACTTGATGGATTTTGTATACTTGATTTACGTGAAAAATTATTTTGCAAATTGAACAAACTAGTATAAGAAAAGGAGATGATCATTCAAAGAGTTGAATGTTTGTATTTGATGAAATACAAGTATGAATTATTTGAAAGGTGCAAAGAATTCAGAAGTGAAATAAATTGGTAAAGTATTAGGATTCTTTGATCATATCAAGAAAGGAATACTTGTGCAATGAGTTTCTAGATCATCTCAAATGGTTTTCTCATAATGGACGTCTCCTGATACGTAATAATTGATTGATGTATCTGAAAGGAAAAATCGTACCTTGTTGGACATGGTACGGTCCATAATATTTTACCGACATTCCAGTATCCTTCTGGGGTCATGCCCTAGATATGGCTGCATATCTACGAAAAAGGTAACCTCAAAATCCGGCCCCAAGACTCTATAAGAGTTATGGACAGGGAGGATTCCTAATCTTAAGTATGCTAAGATAAGGGGTTGTCCAGCTTATATGAAAAAGTTTCAAAGGATAAGCTTGGGACAAGATTTGACAAGTACAGATTTGTAGGACATCCTAAAGTAAGTTTAAGGTATATGTTCTATAATCCTACTTAGCAAAAGGTGTTTGTTGCAAAATACGTTACCTTCTAAGATAAATGTGTTTATCATTGAAGGAGCTAGTAGGAGGATAATAGATCTTAAAGAGTTCAAGAACCAAAAATCATTATAAGTCAAATAAGAGGAACCTATAGATAGATCTATTGTACCACAGCTGAATCGTAAATTTGGAATAATACCGAAGATTCCTGGGAGGTATGGATTCATTATAGACGATGATGATGATGAGGTACACATCATAGAAGATGATGATCTAGTTACATACGATGAGGTAAGAGTTGTAGACACTCAGAGAAAAGGATTGAAGCAAGCTTCTCAAAATGGAACATTCGTTTTGATGAGACAATTAAAGAGTTTGATTTTATCAAAAATAAGAATGAACCTAGTGTGTACAAAAGGGTCAGTGGGAGCGACGTAACATTCCTAGTATTATATGTTGATATACTACGGATTAGAAATGACATACCAATGCTATAATCAGTAAAGATAAAGTTGTTTAAACATTCCTCCATGAATGATTTGGGAAGAGTATCTTAATTGGGGATACAAATCTATATAGATAGATTTGAGAGGATGCTCGACATAACCCAAGGAACGTATATTCATTTGATGCTAAAGTTGTTTAGCATGGCAAACTCCAAGAGATGTTTCATGTTGATGAGCCATGGAGTGTATCTCTCTTAATAGTTCCCATAGACTCATAAAAGAGAGATCGCATGAGTAACTATCATGTATACAATGAAATGTACGAGACCTGATGTTGATCAGTCATATTCTAGAGAAGTTCACTATGAGTCAGTGAAAAATATCTTAAAGTACTTAACTGGTACTAAGGATGTGATCATATTCATGGTGGGTCTAAATTAAAACTAGAGGGCTTAACAAACTCAAGTTTTTCAAACAGACCAAGACGACAGAAAATCCACTTTAAGGTAAAGCGTTACCTTGAACAGGGGTGCAGTGAATTGGAAAGGTTCCAAACAGCAAAGAGTTGTTAGTTTAGTGATAATGACAAAGTATATAGCTATAAATGAAGATGCAAGTTGATTGTTTGGATGAAAAGTTCATTACAGAACTAGGAATAGTTCCTAAGTCTCATCTTGGATCTAAACATGTGTTGTGGCATTTTCATTTGATTATAGAAATCATTGAAAGATGGAAAATCACTATAGAGATAGTGGACTCTCAAGAATGACATTACATATCTATTTACTGAAGCTTATCCAATAGCAGGATAATCGTCACTTAGAGAAGAAGAGTATGAGATACCATAACGATTGGCTTTAGTGCAAGTAGGAGATTGAAAGTAGTATGCACACAAGCCAATCATGTTTGATGATAAAGCATATACTTTGTAACAATCTTATTCATTTATTAATAAAAAGTATTAATTTATTAAAGACTTTTAAATTATCTACATGATGCTGTTTTATAATATGTGATAAACCCATAGTTTTAAGCAATACTTTTAGAATAATGATGATGATCATTCTAATGAGATCTAAATTCTTAGATAGCTTAAAACTAAAATAGTTCCCAATCGTTGGATTACTAAATTGGGGATTAGTGAATCCGGATAGATTGGTACATACGTTGCTTGCTCATTGGATGAGGATGATTGATCTCATGATCATTTGTGTGGAGACACTAAAACAAGTATGTAGGTACTTATTAGAGAATAAGTTCACTAAACTGGGCTCGCTAAGGAATACCTAATGGAGTTTTACTTGCCTGTCAATAGGAATTTCTGTAGTGATAGCAGTACAAGTGATCCTTGGACTTGAGATCATCATAGTATCTTGTGTATGATAAGTTATACTTTGACTTATTCCTTAAGACCCTTAGGGTATATCAAAGGGTATGCTTGGGTATAATAAGTTGTACATGGAGATAATGTATGATCAATAAAGAATCTACCGCTTCTAGTAAAAGAAGAGAAATGTCCTATGTGATTCGATAAATGACAACTCAGTAGTCCTTGGCCAAGGCAGAATGAAATTAGAAAGGAGTTTCTAATTTATATTATTTAGAGTTGTGTATTTAAGAGTCGAAATACATATAATTAAATAAAATAAGACTTGACAGTAATTTCATGTCTTATATTTAATTGGGACATTGTATGGTGGAATGATTGAATTGTACGGTAACTATTTACTCAAAAGTTCTTTTATGATTAATGTTGAAATCTATATTATCTGAAAAGTCGTTAATCGTTAAGGAGGCTTATCCCTATTGTAGAATAAATATTATTTATTTAAATAAATTAATAGTTTAATTTATTTATTTAAATAAGATTAGAAGTGTTCTAATTGATTTATTCTCAACCGATTTAATATGGAGAACCAAAAGGGTCACACCATAAAAGGAAGAATAATTATTTAAGAAGCAAATGACATAATCGTAATAATAAGTTAAGTATATTTAATTTAATCTATGGTGATAGAATAAATTAAATAGCTTAATATTTATTATTTAATATTTTAGAAATATTAAATATAAATTAATAAGAGGACTCTTATTATTATTATTACTATTATTATTATTTAATTCCTAAAAGAGTTTGAAAATTAATTAATAAAAGTACTCTTATATATCCTAATTAGATTAGGAGGCTAATTAATTAAAAAGGGTTTAATTAATTAATCATAATAAGATTAGGAGCCTAATTAATTAAAGTAGTTTAATTAATTAAAATAAAACCCAATTCCTTAATTGCTAAGGAGGGTTGCCCACATCTATAAATAAGAGGAGTCTTATTATAGGTGATAGAGTTGTTGTTGACTTTTTCACAACATACGCAATTCTAATAGTTGGAGAGTACGCCCATTTCTATGAGAGATAAAAAAACTAGAGTTTTGCCAAATACCTTTCTTCTTGAATATTTCTTCTTCCTTGGTGGATCACTTCTAGAGGCCAAACACTTGGGTGGCTAACGTTGATCAAAGGAAAGAACCCAACCCGGTGGATTCAAGTTGAACACGAAAAGGATTTGGAGGTGAACTTATACCTGAGGAAGCTCGGATCTTCAAGGGTATGATTCTCGTCCTTTATTTTCGTTTAATTAATAATTGTGCATAAAGAATGATCCGGGTATATGGTTTGTAAAATTTTAAACTCTATTTTTTACACGTTTTCGCTTATTTTGTGCAATTTGATTGCGTTCATGAATATTACAAACCTAACACAGGGAACACGGAGAAGTTGATCAAGATTGGATCGGGATTAACAGAGCCGTTTTAGACAGTACTGATAGATCTGCTTCGGGTATATGTCGATATCTTCGCATGGGAGCCTAGCAACATGCCCGGGGTACGTGAGTCGGTAGCTCTACATAGTCTGCATATAGACCCGAAGAGAAAACCAGTGATACAGAAAAGAAGAATTTTCGCCCCGAAAAGGCAGAAGATCATAGATGAGAAGATCACTAAACTACTAGGCAGGATTCATTTTTGAGATTGACTACCCCGAATGGCTGGCAAATGTGGTTCTGGTTCAGAAACAGAATGGAAAGTGGAGGTTATGCATTGATTACACCGATCTGAATAAGGCGTGCCCAAAAGATTTCTATCCTTTGCCTAACATAGACCAATTGATTGACGCCACTTCGGATGTTAAGCTTCATGGATGCCTTCTCGGGATACCACCAGATTTTGATGAACTAGGAGGACATCCCGAAGACTAGTGTCATTTCTCATCAGGCCATCTACGCTTATCGAAAGATGATCTTCGGGTTACTAAATGCCGGGGCAACATACCAGCGGATGATGAACTTCGTATTCAGAAAGCAGCTAGGCCGAAGCATGGAAGTATATGTGGATGACATGATTGTGAAAAGTATGTCCGTCCGGGATCATCTAGAGGACCTAGAAAACTTCTTTGAAACAGTAAGGAAACACAAGCTAAGACTGAACCCTACTAAATGTACCTTCGGATTGGGGTCAGGAAAGTTTCTAGGATATCTAGTCAGCAAGAGAGGTATTGAAGCAAACCCTGAGAAAATTAAGGCGATCTTGGACATGAAATCTCTAAAGACATATAAAGATGTGTAGAGGTTGACGGGTCGGATAGCTGCCCTTCGGAGATTTATGTCAAGATCAGCAGAAAGATGTTTACCTTTCTTCGACACTCTCAAGGGCCCAAAGAACGAGAAGAGTTTTCAGTGGACTTCAGAGTGCGAAGACGCATTCCAAGGGATCAAGAACTATTTATCGTCAGCACCTTTATTGATGAAGCCAATCCCTTCGGAACCTTTATACTTATAATTGGCTGCAAGCCCGATGGCAGTCGAGGCGGCACTAGTGAGGGACCAGGGAGGAAAATAGTTCCCGGTATACTACGTCAGCCACGTTCTACGAGACGCAAAAATAAGATATCCGAATCTAGAATAATTCGCGTATGCCTTGATCATTGCAAGCAGGAAGCTTCGGCATTATTTCCAGGGTCGGGTGATGGTGGTATATACGGATCAGGTGTTAAACAAAGTATTGCACAGGCCAAAAGTGTCGGGTTAGCTAGCTACATGGGTGATGGAATTAACGCAATTTGCTATAGAATATCATCCCAGAATGGCAATCAAGTGTCAAGCATTAGCAGACTTCGTGGTGGAATGCTCTTTTACTGAACCGGATGTGAGTACGGTTATCAAAGCTCAACAGGGACAAACCTCGTGGACTTTGTAGTTAGATGGGTCATCAACTTCGGACATCAGTGGAGCAGGGGTCATTCTGATGAGACATGAAGGGTTCAAAGTCCAACAGATGATTCGGTTTCAGTTTAAGGCCACAAACAACGAGGTAGAGTATGAAGCCATTCTAGCCAGACTACGGTTGGCCCGAAGCTTGGAAGTACAGAGGATAGTCATCTAAAGTGATTCACAGCTGGTAGTTAAGCAGTTATCAAGAGAGTATGAGGCGCGGGGGGCGAGAATGTCGAAATACCTGGCCAAGGTGAAGGATAAACTCATGTATTTCAGCTCACATAGTTGTCAGGGAGTTGATCGATCAGACAACATGGTAGCAGATGCTCTAGCTAGATTGGCAACTACCGAAGCAGGCTCCTTTAACGGGTTGGTGTATCTGCAGGTCTTAGAACATCTAAGTGCTCCGAAGACGGACGTGCTAGCTTTGGACCGACTTGACTGCTGGCTCACACCTTACATCGCATATATGGCAGATGGGGCTCTACCTTCGGACCGAATCCTAGCAAGAAAAATCAAGCACAGGAGCTCGAGCTTCGTCCTTATTGACGGAGACCTGTACCGAGGGCCTTTTGCTCCCCACTGCTCAAATGCTTAACTCCATCTGAAGTGGATTATACACTTCAGGAAGTACATGAAGGGATTTATGGGGATCACATGGGGGCCATGTCACTGGCACACAAGATTTTGAGGCAGGGGTACTACTGGCCGACTATCTATACGGAAGCCAAATAGTTCGTCAGAAAGTGTCCCAAGTGCCAGCTGAACAGCACCATCCCACACCAGCCTCCCGAAGAGCTGTACTCGATCCTATCTCTGATTCCCTTTGCTGTATGGGGAATCGACATCTTAGGGCCTCTACTGAATGCCAAAGGATAAGTCAGTTTCATGATCATGGCTATCGACTACATGACGAAGTGGGTAGAAGCTAAGCCTATGCAGAAGATCACCGAACAAGAATGTCTGAAGTTTTTCAAGGAGGGAGTCGTTTATCGCTTCGGCATCCCAATGGCAGTGGTCTCGGATAATGGCAGGCAGTTTGTAGGGTTAAAATTTGAAACATTTCTGAAAGAATTGGGGATCCAGGATCGAAATACTTCAGTTACTCACCCTTAATCTAATGGCCAAGTAGAAGTGGCTAACCAAACCCTGCTCAAATGAATTAAAAGGCGTCTAGACGAGTGAAGGATAGGTGGCCAGAAGAACTACTCCGTGTTTTGTGGGCTTATCGGACTACCCCGAGAACAACTACCAGAGATTCACCGTTTCGACTGGCATATGGAACCGATGCACTCATACCCGTTGAGATCGGATCTCCTACTCTTCAGGTCAGCCAATACAAGGAGTTATACAATGATCAGAGACTACGGTTAAATCTGGATCTGTTAGAAGAAGTTCGGGAATCAGCTCTGATAAGGTTAGCCATTTACTAGAAGAGAACAGCCCGACACTATAATCAGAAGGTAAAACAGAGGAGATTTGAGATTGGGGATTTGGTCCTTCGGGAGTCAGAGGCATCAACCCCCCAGAACACTGGCAAGCTGATGCCTAACTGGGAGGGACCTTATGAGGTGGTAGAGGTGCTGAAGCCAGGTACATACCGGCTTCAAGCAATGGATTGTTCAGAAGTAAAGAATACATGGCATGCTGGAAGACTTAGAAAATTTTACCAGTGAAAGTTATGTCATTCTTTGTTCTTGTAAACGTTTTATTCATCAATGAAATAAATGAGATTTTTCTTCGAAAATGTTTTACTTCATTTATGTTCACACAATTTTCTGTACCTGATCAGACAAACTTGAATTTAAATCGGTCAGAAAGTCGGAGATGACATAACTGATCGGCAAAAGTTATGTGTATAACTGATCGGGAAACTGCAATTTTTAATCAGATAAGCTTCAGGATTAAATCGATCAGAAAGTCAGAAATGGCATAACTGATCGGTAAAACATCACAAGCACAACTGATCGAGAAAAATACTATCAAATGTTTTACTTCATTAATATTCAACAGTTTTACAACTTCGATCAGACAAGCCTTGGGTTAAACCGATCAGAAAGTCAAAAACAACTTAAATGATCGATAAAACATCACAAGCATAACTGATCTGCAAGTTACACATAAAGTAAAGCAAAATTACAAAAATCATAGGTCCTACAAACTATCTATCCCTGTGAGGCATGATCGTCAGATTTGGATTCTTCATCAGAAGAATCAAGGATTGCAGCATCTTGCCTAACAGCAATCAGCTTCGCCCGAGCCTTTTCCCGATAAGCCTCAAAACCTTTAGTAAACTGGGTCATGATCTTATCGGTCAGGGCAGGCGATTCTTCATACTCCTTGATGGCTAGCTGCTTGACGACGGTCTGTTCTTCCCTCAAGGTGTTGTTCTCCCGAATCAGCGTCCTCAGTTGACCATGAACTCTGAAGAACTTGTCCTCAATTGCATGAAGGGTCGCCTTCAGATCCTTATTCTGCTCGGTCAGAAGCTCCTTATCCCGAACAAGCTTCTTGGCATGACCATCGAAGCCGATGAACTCTTGCTGAAATAGAGAGTATTGTTCCTCGAGTTCGGCAGCTCAACGATCAGCCTCTGCCATTTTATTCTGAGCCTCTACCTGAAGCTCCCTTTCTTTTTTCAAGTCCGACCGAAGACGCCGAACCTCAGCTCCGAGTAGCTCCATATTGGTTAAAACCTGATATTCATTTTTTGTAGCACGAGCTACGGGCATAATGGTTCGGACGAGGATAGTGTTGGCGTACAAACATTCAGAGACATACATAAGTTACGAGACATAAAAGACCGAAAAAAGTAAGTGTGTTCAGACCTCGGGTTTACTTGACATTGGGCCTTGATATAGACCACAAAGAGTTCCTCAGAAGAAAATCCCTTAAACCGCTCGTCATCCCCTCATAACTTAAAATGATCGAGCGTGTTACAAGGAAAAATCTCAGAAGGGCTCCTTGGCCAAAATGTGGTTGGCGACCCAAGAGAAGAACCAGCTTCAGCAACAGGCTGGGAAGTTGGGGTTAAACTAGGAAGAGGATCGGCATCCATTGATTGAAGATGCAAATCTTCAGCCAAACGAGGCCTCTTTGCACGATGATTAAGAGGAACCTCTTCGATTTCCTACGAATCTTCGTGGATGATAACTGGAGGCAGAGTTGGAGATGGCTTCAGAACCACCAAGGAAGAGGGCTTGGAGGGGGTTTTAGTAGAAGGCTTCTTCTTACTCTGTTTGAGCAAAGCCATCTTCTTGGATCGGTTCATCTTCAGTACCTGTCGACGTCGGGATTTTTAATTGTCCCTTTCCGTTACTTGTTCTTTGGTGTTCTCATTTTAGGTGAGATTTATTTGAAAAAACAAGTGAAAAAGGTCCGACATGTATAATATCGACGATTGGACTATAAGAGTTGCCAGTTAGTTTTTTAAATGGTTGTACCAATACAACCGAGAAAAGGTTTACGGATTGACCCAGTGATGTGACATTGCTAAACGGGTCGGTAAAACCAAGATTCATTAGGGTCCGGGGACTTGGTTATGCGGAGGGAAGGTGTTAGGCACCCCCCGACATCCGTGTTACCACGGGGACCGCCTCTTTTTAAGAAATTATTATCTGAATGTGTGTGTGTGTGGGTCAATGTGCTGTTATTTGGAAGTAGTGCGAGGCCTCATTCACACCTATATACACAGGGTTTGAATTTTATGTAAAAATTCAATTTTAAGCAAGATATGGCAGTGATGTTTTATAAAAGAGGTTTTTCAAACCCTGATGCTCAATAGTAATTGAGACCTTTTACACTCTCATTATATTCCGTATTCGGCTGGATTGATTTTATTTGACAGATGCGAAGAATCCGTACGAAAATACTTTACAAAAAGGTGCTGAATTCCTCATGGGTATGAAAACCATATGAGGAAATCCAAACATCACAAATATATTTACAAGCTGCTTACAGCTGAAAAGATCCATCAAGGGAACCAAATCTAGATTTAGGAGACTGAATCTGTGATCATATGATTCCTAGGCTCACATGATGCCGCAATTGATATAAACGCAGTAAGCATGTATATATATAAAAGCTATATATATATATATATATATATATATATATATATATATATATACATGATCACCAACCACGAAGCACCTCCATGGGGGATCAGAAATATAAATAAAGTTGTAAAAGCTGTTTAACTGCCACGGAGGAAACTCTAGGCGGGACGAAATGTACAAAAAGCTGTAAAAATGGTCAACCACCACGAAGTAAACTCCAGGTGGGACGAGATATATATATATATATATATATATATATATATATATATATATATAAAAGCAAATAAACGCACCAGATATAAAATTCAAGCTCATCGGACAAAGTCCAACAACAGTTAATATATATAAGTCTATATATATTAAAGCAGTAAACGCACCGGATGTGAAATCCAGGCTCACCGAACAGAGTTCGATAGCAGTTCATATATATAATTATATATATAAGAAAGCCATTAAACGCACAAGACATAAGTCTAGGCTCATCGAAAAGAGTTCGACACGCAGTTCATATATATATATATATATATACAAAAGCAATTAAACGCTCTAGACCGAAGTCTAGGCTCAATCGAGGCATAACTCGATAATGTTAGTCCATATATATAAATATATATGCATATACAAACTAAAAATAAACCACGGACCGAAGTCCAGGTAAAAGTGTGCAACACGACTCTCAACGTGTAGAAGGGTGTGTGCAAAGATGAAGAGAAAAACTTTAAAGTGTGAAAGAAGGCTTACAGTGGGCTGCTAAAGAAGACTTCAATATCTGTAAAGTGGGTAAACACTGGCTTTTGTAGGTATAAAATAAGCTATATGTGAGCTCACAAGTGTTTAAAATGAGAAAGCACTCAGTCTGGGGTGAGTACAGAGCAAATTGGGCAGGGCTTCCTCGCCGTTTTCTCTTACAAAATGGCCACCCCAAGCCCTCTATTTATAGAGGGTGGAGCCAAAAGTGTACCAGAGGCAACTCGGGCTGGCCCGGGGTTTTCGGGTCAGGTCGTCTCGAAGTACGTGCACTCAGGTACTGTAATGTCCACTCGAACTTTTAGAAGTGCAATCCGGGCATCCGTTTGAGGTATACAGGACCTATTTCGGACCGCCGTTGTCGAGAGTTGTACGATGGCATGGGATTAGAGTTTGTGCGAAGTCATTGAAGATGAGACGGTGCCCTCCGGTCTTCAAGCTTCAACTTTCATCTGTTACCCCGCACAATGGTCACTCGGGATTGATTAGTCTTGTGGGACACTGTTGTGTAGAGACATTGAGACGACGTGGCGTGGCATCGTGTTGGTCAGATGGTGATGTTGCCCCTCACCGGTGTTATTGTCAGATTGGGTTGATAAAGCAGACGTTGCTCAGCTTCGCTGGGATTGGACTACTACAATTGGTTGAATGTCCTCATTGTCATCTTTGAGGTGTGTCTGTCTTCCCGATGTTAACGCCGGGCTGGTACAGTGGATCTCATTGTGAGCGCCGAGATTAAAGCTGGTCGCACTTGTAACAAGCATTTCCGGGGTTATTGCCAAAATTGCATTCCTTGGGGTTATCACCAAGGTTGGTGGCTATTCCCATGGTTGGGACTAAGACTGAATACCTCGGGATTATCTCCGAGATTAATCGGTCTTCTTTGGTGTGTGTTTCGATATTGATCTACATGCCTCGGGATTATCTCCGAGATTGGAATTGTTACTCCCAGATTGCGATCCGGGGTTGATGCTGAACTTCCGGTAGTATCCGGCATGGATATGGATCATCTTTCAAGGTTCCCTCTTAAAAGACGAATCTGTTCTCCTGCAATGTTAGTGACAGGTGTATAGAAAATTTTGAGTGTCTACAGATGCCCCTCTTTATCTTGCTCATGCATGGCAATGCATGGGTAGGATAAAGAATCCTAGACACTTGAAACGTAACAAGACGAACATGGTACTATGGATAGCAACATGATGCAAATGTAGGGTTGTAGCCCAACACGCTAGGGATGATTGCTGGCTCCTTGTTGCTTCAACTGGGGATTGGCAACGATGACCAGATTTGATGTGTAATCCGAATCTGTTAGGATGTTGATGTTGGAGTTATCACCAAAGTCCTGTGTCTTTGATTATGACTTGATCCCGAAGATGTACCTCTTATGTGTGAGAGATCTATGGGGATGAAGCTTGATCTGCTTGAGGATGTGTATAACATATTTCATCATCAATCCTCCTTGATGACAATCTCCTGGTTTGTATCGTCAGGACATGTCACGATTTTGTTGGATTTACTGCCAACAGCAAATGCTGTCAGGGATGCTCGACCTTCGTTGAGTTGTGTGTTTCACCGACATGTGAATCAATGGCTAAAAAATCTTGTGGGATATACTATCAAGGTTGCTTGACCTCCGCTGTCGTGTAGATCACCGGAACATTGCGTTGTGACCCCCGCCGGGGATTCGCTGGGGAATACGAGCGGTCGGGTGTGAAAACCTCAAATGGCTTCAGAGCTCTGATAGGTTTAAATATCTATCAGTCGTAATAATGTCGAGGCTGCTTGACCTTCGTTGATTTGTGTGTCAGCAGATGAGCATGCGTTGTAACCCCCGCCGGGGATCTCTTTTGTGAAAAGATTGGGGTGACAACCTTACGCTGACGGCATCGGACCTCTGTACGGTATTGCCGAATGTGGTATACAAAGACTTAAATCATCGGTATAGTAAACCCTGTGTTCGGGTGAATACCAATGGATGAAAAGAAAGCCACAGCTGGATCTAGAAAAAACTAGGGTTTTAGGCTATTCTGCTCAATCGCGTAGCGTTTTTATCTCTAGTTTGGCCTTTTTAACTTGTAAGAACTCCTTTGCAACTCGAACTGGACCGAGCCGGAGAGATGGGACCCACATGGGGATGTCGCAAGTGCATCTGCTGCAGCTTCAGATGGGCCTGCAACCGATCGTGGATGATAAATTCCAGCAGGTTGGTCTCACAAGTCACTTTCAACTTGTTGCGCGAAGGAAAATACGTGAGCCTCTTTCAGATCTGCTGAGTTCGGGCTGTTTTCTGCAAATTCTATCACCGTACAAGTGTTCTGCACTATCCTGGTAACATATGCCTGTATTTCCTCTCATTTCTGTCCGTTGGATTTTGCGTTATCGCATGAAATGCATCTAAACACATAGTAGTGATTATGTATGCACAAATGACTAGATAAAAAATATTCAACATAGTAAATATTAGTATTAAACCATGCTGAACATAATAATGTGAAAAAATTTGACTTTTGAGACAGTCAAATTAGCACCTTTTTATGCTATTTTTTATCCTATTTGAGGTCCAATGAGCATAAGGTAGCAAGCCAAAGTCCTCCTAGTATTGAGGTTGGCCTTATGCATGATAATTTTAATTTTTAATGCATATATTATGTATATGACTTTGGGGCAGGTGTGCTACTGAATGGCCACCTAGACATGCCTGGATGCATGTGGATAATCCTGTTTTCAAAGGGGACTATGGTAAAATTTTTCCAAATGTAGGCATTGGGTAGTCATGCATTTTAACTCTATTATATGTTAAAGTAAATGCATGCATGCATATAGTCATAAAATGCATTCTAGAAAGCTCCAGGTAAGGAAATACCACACCCTTTCTGAGGTGATTTGGAGACTTGTTGTCCAGATACTATGGATCCGGATTAGTCGAGCAGTTCCTATAGGACCACTTCTGGCATACGGCGGAGGGCTTCTGAAGTGCCTCGTCCCTGTTCTGTCAGACAGCCTCGTCGGTTGGTGGAGGTCGTGATATGTTCTGTCCAGGTAGATGTTCCAGACATTGAGGACGAGGAGGCGGATATTTCGATAGAGGATCCCGCTCCTGCTACACATGTCCCTCGTAGGGAGCTTCCGAGGATTCAGGTGGTGAATCCAGAGTTACTAGGTGATTTGGGCAGACATCCATCGATATATTTGCATGCTAACAAGGTATGGCGTTAGACTTTGATCTTCCTTCTTTCCTATTGATGAGGATTAAAGGGTTTTGATGTTGATCTGCATTTCATGCAGGTTCCTGGTTTTACACAGCCTCGAGAGAACTGGTTCAACATTCACTCCATGTACCAGGCGCTTCATCCTGACTATAGAGCGGTAGTGCATGAGTGGGGATTTGGGGCATTTTTCTCCATCCTTCCCCGGCGTTGTCCCTGGGGTTATATCAGGGTATTGTCTGAGCGATGGTTTCATCAGACTCAGTCACTCCATCTGCTGGATTACGAGGTGATGATGACTCCTATGGATTGGCGATTTATCACAGGTATGGAGTTTGGAGGGGAGCCAGTGCCTTGCATGGCAAATATTACCCCTACTGCCGTTAGATCCTTATTAGGAGTTCCGGCGGCGGCGCTCAAAGGCAGGACTGTCCGTTCAGGTCCTTTGAGCGTAGATGCTATGAGCGGGCTATTGAGTGAGCCTATGCCTGATGATGTCAGAATCAGGGATCGCGTTCTGCGGCGATTGTTCCTGATGCTCATTTGAGGCTACTTCATAGCAGATAACTCTTCCATAGTATCTTTCGCTTTGATCAGCGCTACACGTGATGTGGATCGTATTGGAGAGTATGATTGGGGTTCCTACACCTTTGCATATTTCCTCCAGGGCATGCATATGCGCCCACAGGGTTTGACTGAGGCTTGGCTAGGATTTTACCCATTTCTGCTGGTGAGTATTTCTCTTGTCATTTACCATGTATAGGTTAAGAGTGTTAACTAACAGCAGATGTTTGCCTTTGTATTGGCAGTTTTGGGCCTATGAGAGGCTTCCATGCTTGCGTCCCATGAGTGTGTTAGGTTTAGACACCTATCCATGAGGACGACGATGGCATCATTCGATTCTGCCAGAGGTCCCTGTAGCTGAGGGATTCACTCATTGCCGTATGCAGTTGGAGTTGCTGACGACTGACACCATCATATGGCTTCCCTATTCTGGGAAACACCAGACCGTGGGTTTTGAGGATGGATACCCAACTGGAGTCGAGTATGTGATTTCCACCAGGAGAGTTCCTCTCTTCACGGATGGAGGCTGGGAGCTCTATTTAGGAGAGCGTGCTATCAGGAGCATTACGGGGGAGATCCGTATACCGATCTTGCCTCCTGCTAGGCGTTATTGGCCTGTGTCGCAGTCACCCATCATTGATATCTCATTATTGGGGGTTGACGGTTTTGCATTGTCAGAGGGTCCATGTACTCAGGAGACGTTCCATCGGTGGTGGTCCCCTCTCACTATTGGAGCTCAGTCCCGCGCCACACAGTTTATGGGGGATATGGTTCCAGGATCCTTGATGATGACGGATTGGATAGCTTGTGTCCGAGATCCGACTCATATGACCCAGATTGATAGTTTGACCCGGCAGTTGGACCAGGCACACATATTTATCCGGCATTTGGGCATAGATCCGATAGAGGCGGCTTCATTTGATCCTTCCAGCTCAGGCGCTGGCCCCTCAGGTGACCCATTCGGTTTTGCCGGTGTAGATCCTCCTCTTTATAGGTCTGACATCCCTGTTGATAGAGATCTAGTGACTCATGAGGAGTTACATCAGGTGGATAGGATTGATGATGTGGACATCGATACCATTGTCTTCTTCTGATGTGTTTTCTCGTTATATCTTTTGATAGGCCTCTGTTAGATATTGGGTGGCTGTGCCCCATTCTCGCTATATCTTTTGATAGGCCTCTGTTAGATATTGGGTGGCAGTGCCCCATTTCCCTGTATTTGTAGCTATACAGAAATGATGTATTAGATGATGATATACTTAGGAATGTATGCACTGTTTTTCATTCCCGATATCATATTGCCATCTATTATCTGTTATGCATATGTATGTATGTCCATAGATATTCGGCATTGACCCCTGGATGGTCTTATGACATGGCCCGCACATATGTCTTCTTCGACAGTTAGCCGTATAGATCATCCCCCACCGTCAGTGGTGGCATCGGGCATGAAATCGTGGTATGATAGCATGTCACCACCAGATAGGGTGACCGTAGATCATTTATTGCAACATACCATGACCTTTTTGACTTTTTAGGTTCCCGTAAGATTTATGGATGGGATGATAGAGCATTGGCTATCGGATAGGCAGGTATTTCGATTCGGCACCCATGAGTTGACTCCTACTCTGGAGGAGTATGCACGTTTGACGATGCTACCTTTAGACAGACCTTGTGTCCATCTAGCTTTGGGAGACATGAGCAGACGATTCATGACTCTCACAGGATTGAGGCGCAAAGTGGTACAGGATGAGTTGACATCTGGCCACGTGATATCCCAGCATTTTCTGTACGATAGATTTGGCTCGGAGGATAGCTATTCATGACATTCTGGGGATTTCACCGCATCGGAGGATCATTGGCGTTTGGACAGAGTTGACGTACTGAGGCTATGTGTATTGTCATATGTGTATATGCCGTGATATATGGATGAGATAGATATAAGCGTTGTCATGGCCGTGAGAGCTTTCAGGGAGGGTCGTACCATTGTACCTATGATTGTAGCAGAGACGCTACGGTCGGCATTGTATTGTTGCACGTATCCTACAAGAGTGTTCACAGGTAGCTCAGACATGCTATATGTGTGGTTCATGTCACACTTGAGACCGATTGGCACTCTTAGACGGTATGGGTACTGCTTCACCCATGATGTAGCTATGTCATACTCTTTTCAGCCATCAGAGTGTATAGATGCTCTGTCCTGGTCCACATTCTTGGCAGATATCTGAGATCCATTCAGCATATTGCCGTGTTCGGGGCTTAGCTCACCATACAGCTTCATTACTCATGCTCCGGGCATGGACTATCTCCCCCTGGCTGGTTTGAGGGGAGTGACCACTTATCACCCATTGGCCGTGATGTCGCAGTTCGACCAGTTCCAGGATTTTCATCCTTTTGAGGGGGCGATAGGTCAGCGTTTAGCTTCTTGGTACCTTTCAGCAGAGGACCGATCTCGGGTATACGCCTGTTGGGATCAGCGCGAGATAGCGACTTTTTCTGTCAGTCATCCTGGTTATTCCGCAGAGTATTTCGCGTGGATGGAGACAAAGATTTTATCGGCTGCAGAAGTATTTGCAGTACTGGAGCGCGAGTTAGGTGATGTAGAGCCCATGGAGGACATTGATACTTACATCGAGGAGGAACTCACTGTTGTGTTTTGACAGAAACACACAGCGAAAATAGAATAAATATAAATCAATTTTGAAACCCTAAACAGGATCCATGCGAAAATCAATTAACTCAGTGGTTAGAAATTATACCGATTATGAAAATTAAATTGATGTGCTCGAATCTCCAACGCAATATAAATGAATCGCGCCTCTACGGTATCCACACGAACGCTCCGCGAATCGTCCTACGATCTGCAGAAGAAGGAACTGCGGTACTAGCCACCAAGGATGAGGATTTTAGAACAGTTTCTCTCTAGTCTCTCTCTGAGAGTGGCTAGGGTTTTTGGTTTTTAATAATACCCTAAGTGGCTGCTATATATCATATATATAGTAGTTAAAAGGTATTAATCAAAACCTAATTTCATAAAATCCAAATTTATATATATATATATATATATATATATATATATTTATATCTTAATTAAGTCTTACTTAATTAATATACATATATACAAATTGTCCTTTTAATTTAAATTCGTAATTTAAATACTATTAATCATATTAATATATTTAAATCCTTAAAATTTTAATTAATTCCCTTTTAAATTATGTTCTATGTGTGTGACCCTATAGGTTATTATTACGTTGGCAATAACTTTAAAATCATTTTATAAAGTTATAAACGGTGAGCGGCACTAGTAATGCATCACTGCTACCCAAGTAATAATAAGATCGATGATTCGATGCAACCTTTTCGTGACCAATGTTTCAATATAATTTAATCCTTTTAACCTTAATATCCAAGATTAAACTCGAGTAATGGAATGTGTCATACTCTTCATAATTTAATCTGAGTTTTTCTTGATCAATGAGTGGACTATATGAAACAAATCACTATTTGAGCATGGCCATGCATTTCATAGTCCTACTCAATCAAGAGGCCTATGGATATCACCCTTAATATATAGGATGGTTAAATTCCATCTAGATAACTCATATTCCTCACACGATTCATGATGTACCCAATAATCACCTTTATAGTCCACCCTATTAAAGGTGACATCTGATGATATCAAAGTACATAAATTCTCGTGTAGTAATATAGTGATTTCAGGTCGGAGGACCATTACATCATTGTCGCTATAAGAATTACTAATGACACTTTGCATAATGCTCCATATAGAATTCTCATGGTGGGTCTGTCCAGTACATCGTTCTCTAACATGTACCTATGCATTGACTTAATATCTCATATATTTATGACTAATGAGGTTTGGTCATCAATCAATCAACATACTAGTCTTAATGCATCATTGTTGTCCCATCAATAATGATACTCGACTAGGGACATTTATGAACAATGATACTAATTATAATTATATAATCTCATGTTCAAGTCACATACTTGAAACTATATAATTTGTATCATTATTCTAAGGATTTTTATTATGTTAACATTTATATAACGCAGTAAATAAAACCATAATAAAATCATTCATTTATTCAATCAAACATAATATCAAAATGTTAAGCAATTATATCAAATAATTGGCCTCCATAAACTCTAATAGTCTCCCACTTGCACTAGAGCCAATCACTCTTGTATCAAATACCCATGGAACTAGTGTGACCGTCGTGCTTCTGCTGCGACAAATTTTTGGTCAGTGGATCTGCAACATTATCATCTATTGGCACTCTTCCTATATGTACATCTCCTCTATCAATGATTTCATGGATAAGATGGTACCGCCTAAGTATATGCTTGGATCGTTGGTGAGATCTGGGTTCCTTAGCCTGTGTAATGGCTCCATTATTATCACAGTATAGAGCAACAGGAACAACAATGGTTGGAACAACACCAAGTTCAGTGATGAACTTTTTAATCCATACAGCCTCCTTGGATGCACTAGAAGCAACAATATACTCAGCCTCTATTGTAGAATCGGCTACTATTTCTTGCTTCGAACTCTTTCAGCTAACAGCACCACCATTAAGGCAAAATACAAAACCTGACTGAGACTTATAGTCATCATTATTAGTCTGGAAACTAGCATCTTTGTAACCCTTTACTGCCAGTTCGACTTCACCTCCATATACCAAGAATGAATCCTTAGTCCTTTTTAGGTACTTGAGGATATTCTTGACTGCTGTCCAGTGACCTTCACCTGGATTCGACTGGTATCTGCTCGTCATGCTCAAAGCATACGAGACATCCGGATGAGTACATATCATTGCATACATGATAGATCCAATTACCGAAGCATAAGGGATCTTTCTCATACGCTCCTCATCATCTTGTGATTTAGGACATTGGGCCTTAGAGATCTTTACACCATGAGTCATTAGTAAGTGTCCTCTTTTTGCCTCTTGCATGCTGAACCGTTTCAGCACTTTATCAATATATGTACTCTGACTTAGGCCGATAATTTTTCTTGATCTATCTCGATAAATCTTGATACCTAAAATGTAGGCTGCATCGCCTAAATCTTTCATGGAGAAACATTTTCCTAACCATGTTTTTACAGCCTGTAATGAAGGAATGTCATTCCCAATAATTAATATGTCGTCAACATATAATATCAGGAATATAATGTGACTCCCACTAACCTTCTTATATACACAAGGTTCATCTTCATTTTTAATAAAGCCAAACTCTTTGACTGCTTCATCAAATCGAAGATTCCAACTCCGAGAGGCTTGCTTCAATCCATAAATAGATCGCTGCAGCTTACATACCTTTCCAGCATCCTTTAGAGTGACATATCCCTCAGGTTGTGTCATGTACACATCCTCAAGGAGATTTTCGTTAAGGAAAGCATTTTTGACATCCATCTGCCAGATTTTGTAATCGTAAAAGGCTACAATAGCAAGTAAGATCCTGATGGATTTAACCATTGCCACTAGAGAGAAGGTTTCATCATAGTCAATACCTTGAACTTTTTTGTAACCTTTTGCTACCAGTCGACCTTTGTAGGTTTGTACATTACCATCCATGTCGGTTTTCTTCTTGAAAACCCACTTGCACCTGATTGGTTTTACCCCTTCGGGTGGATCAACCAAAGTCCATACTTGGTTAGTATACATGGAGTCCATTTCAGATCTCATGGCTTCAAGCCATCTCTCAGAATCTGGTCCATTCATAGCTTCTTGGTAGGAAGCAGGCTCATCCTGATCTATGAGCATCACATCACCGTTTTGAGTCACAAGATATCCATAATATCTCTCGGGCTCTTGGCGTGTCCTACCAGATCTACGAATTCCTTGTGTAATTTGAGCAGGTTCACTTTCCACAATTTCTTGTGGTTCCTGCTCACGTTCCAACTCAGGTTCAATGATATTTTGTGGTTCTCGAATTTCTTCGAGTTCTACTTTCCTCCCACTATTTCCTTTAGAGACAAATCCTCTTTCTAGAAAAATACCAGTTCAAGCAACAAACACTTTATTCTCAGAAGGTTTGTAGAAATAATACCCTTTTGTTTCTTTTGGGTATCCCACAAAATTACATTTATCAGATTTGGGTCCGAGCTTATCAGAATCCAGACGTTTTACAAATGCCTCGCATCCCCAAATCTTCATGAACGACATACTAGGACGTTTTCCAGTCCACATCTCATATGGTGTCTTCTGAACCGTCTTTGTAGGAACACGGTTAAGTGTGAATGCAGCTGTCTCTAGGGCATGATCCCATAAGCTTATTGGAAGATCTGCATGACTCATCATTGATCGTACCATGTCCAACAAGGTTCGATTCCTCCTCTCAGACACACCATTCCATTGTGGTGTTCCAGGTGGAGTGAGCCGTGATATAATACCACACTCCTTTAGAAGGTCATCAAAGTCTTGGCTTAAGTATTCACCTCTTCGATCGGATCGAAGGGCTTTTATGCTTTAGCCAAATTGGTTTTGAACTTCATTCTTGAATTCCTTGAACTTTTCAAAGGATTCGGATTTGTGTCTCATTAGATACATGTATCCATATCTACTGAAGTCGTCAGTAAATGTAATGAAGTAATAAAACCTACCTCTTGCTAATGAACTCATGGGTCCACATACATCACTATGTATAAGTCCCAATATATCGCTAGCCCGCTCACTGTGTCCAGTGAAAGGGGCTTTAATCATCTTGCCTAATAAACAAGATTCGCATTTTTCATATGATTCAAAATCAAATGAATCCAAAAATCCATCTTTATGGAGTTTTGATATGCGTTTCTCATTTATATGGCCCAAACGACAGTGCCAGAGATATGTCGGATTTGAATGATTTGATTTAAATCGTTTTGTATTTATGTTATAGATAGGCATTTCCAAATCAAGAATATAAAGACCGTTAAACAATTATGCAACACCATAGCAAATATCATTTAAGTAAAACGAACAACGATTGTTCTTAATTATAAATGAAAAACCTTTCTTGTCCAAACAAGAAACAGAAATAATATTTTTGCTTATAGCACGCACAAAATAACAATCTTCTAATTCTAAAACTAGCCCAGAGGGCAAAGATAAATGATAAGTTCCTACGGCCAGTGCAGCAACTTTTGCTCCGTTCCCAACTCGTAGGTCAACCTCTCCTTTTGCCAAAGTCCTACTCCTTCAAAGTTCCTGCACATTAACACAAATGTGAGAACCACATCCAGTATCCAATACCCATGATGTAGAAGTACACAAGTTGACTTCTATAACATATATACGTAAATCAGAAGTCACACTTCCTTTCTTTTTCTTCACTTCTTCCAAATAAGCATGACAATTCCTCTTCCAGTGTCCAGGTTTTCCACAAAAGTGACAATCACCTTCTTTAGCCACCCCACCTTTAGGTTTTAAAGCCTGTTTTGTTTTGGAATTAGGTTTGGCACCAGAATTAGATCCTATCTTTTTCTTGCCTTTCCATTTTCCCTTAGCATTCCCCTTTTGCACCATCATTATGGGAGCGGGTCCTGCCTTTTTTATGTTGTTCTCAGCAGTTCTTAACATGCTCAACAACTCCATAAGGGGTTTGTCAATTTCATTCATAAGATAATTCATAACAAATTGAGAGTAGCTGCTGTTCAAGGATTGCAAAACAAGATCAGTTTGGGCTTCCGGAGTGATTGGAAAACCCAACCTATCAAGGTACTCAATATACCCAATCATTTTCAGCACATGTGGACCAACTGGATCACGTTCACCCATCTTGTAGTGATACAACGTCTTGCTTGTATCATACCTCTCCTGTCGAGCATGCCATTCGAACAATTTCTTGAGATGCTTGATCATCTCATAAGCATCCATTAACTCATGTTGCTTCTGAAGCTCAGCGTTCATAGTTGCTAGCATGAGACAACTCACGTCCAGAGTATCATCTTGATGCTTCTTGTAAGCATTATGCTTCGCATGTGGTGCAGTGACAGCCGGTGCTGCAGGAATGGGCCCATCAAGGACATATAGCTTATGCTCTTGTTTGAGGACAATCCTCAAGTTCCTGTGCCAGTCAAGGAAATTAATCCCACTCAGCTTGTCCTTCTCAAGGACTGATCGTAGTGAAAGACTACTTGTGTTGTTGTTGTTTGCCATTGATATCTACAATTTATAAGTGCCAAAATAATAAGTCAAATTGCAGAGTTGATATTATGTAATTGATAATTGTACATTCAAAATATACATCTCACTATTTTATTCAAATTAATAGCCCTCACCATTAATTCGAAAAGCATTTTCTATTAAATCTTTCTAGTGAGCTAAGATCCATATTTCATTATGACTTAAGTTAGCTTTGGCTAATCTCTTAAAACACAATTATTTAGGTAAACAACCCTTTTGTCAATTATATCATATATAACCCTTGGATAGTTTGATAAACAACATTTGTTTCTAGTTCATCTAATGGTACCAACCAAACTCTATGCCTCTAAGTCCATAATGATTTTAACAGTTTGGATATCACAATTATCCTATCGCATCTTACCTAGATAAATAGGGTACTTTGCTTTGGCAAACCTACATCTATTGATCAAGGTCTTGATGAGTGTTATTCATTGGAAGGCATCTGATTTAGACTTAATAATTTAATGAGGGATTTTATTAAAAAAAATTAGATCTCACCAATTTTAATCTTATTAAGCATGCACATTATTTATCATATCATATCGCATACAAGTATAAATAAAGTGCAAAATTAAATGTGTCACAGTTATGGCCTAATCCACTGTCAATCTTTTCAATCTAATGAAAGATTGAAGGTCAATCTAAGGTGGTAAAAGATCTTAAAATAAATAGCTTCCTTAGATCTTCCTCAAGCATGTGCCTCCTCTCCATCATCATCTTTCCATTGTGTTCTCCATCTTCACATCTTTATCAATTACAGATTATTACATGACATAAAAAAATCTCGAGTTACATTCGAGGGGATTTAGATGAGAAGAGAATATTACATTAGAATTTATAGAAAGGCACGACATGCAAGCCGTATTTCAAAATCAAAACCACTAACCTATTGGTCAAAAAGGCCATAACTGTGCACCATGCATATCACAATAAGCATATAACAGTTAATATAAAATTAAATATATATATATATATATATATATATATAACAAATTTGGGGCCACGACCATCGTGCGCAACGACAGGGGGGTCCAAGGGGGGGTCTCCCCCCCGACGGTGTCCCTGGGGTTATCTCAAGGCATTGTTTGAGCGATGGTTTCATCAGACTCAGTCACTCCATCTACTGGATTGCGAGGTGATGATGACTCCTATGGATTAGCGATTTATCACACGTATGGAGTTTGGAGGGGAGCCAGTGCCTTGCATGACAAATATTACCCCTACTGCCGTTAGATCCTTATTAGGAGTTCCGGCGGCGGCGCTCAAAGGCAGGACTGTTCGTTCAGGTCCTTTGAGCGTAGATGCTATGAGCGGGCTATTGAGTGAGCCTATGCCTGATGATGTCAGAATCAGGGATCGCGTTCTGCGGTGATTGTTCCTGATGATCATTTGAGGCTGCTTCATAGCAGATAACTCTTCCACGGTATCTTTCGCTTTGATCAGTGCTACACGTGATGTGGACCATATTGGAGAGTATGATTGGGGTTCCTACACCTTTGCCTATCTCCGGGGCATGTATATGCGCTCACAGGGTTTGACCGAGGCTTGGCTAGGATTTTACCCATTTCTATTGGTGAGTATTTCTCTTGTCATTTACCATGTATAGGTTAAGAGTGTTAACTAACAGCATATGTTTGCCTTTGTGTTGGCAGTTTTGGGCCTATGAGAGGCTTCCATGCTTGCGTCCCGTGAGTGTGTTAGGTTTAGACACCTATCCACGAGGACGACGATGGCATCATTCGATTCTTCCAGAGGTCCCTGTAGCTGAGGGATTCACTCATTGCCGTATGCAGTTGGAGTTGCTGACGGCCGACACCATTATATGGCTTCCCTATTTCGGGAAACACCTGACCGTGGGTTTTGAGGATGGATACCCGACTGGAGTCGAGTATGTGATTTCCACCAGGAGAGTTCCTCTCTTCACGGATGGAGGCTGGGAGCTCTATTTAGGAGAGCGTGCTATCAGGAGCATTACTGGGGAGATCCGTATACTGATCTTGCCTCCTGCTAGTCGTTATTGGCCTGTGTCGCTGTCACCCGTCATTGATATCCCATTATTGGGGGTTGACGGTTTTGCATTGTCAGAGGGTCCATGTACTCAGGAGAAGTTCCATCGGTGGTGGTCCCCTCTCACTATTGGAGCTCAGTCCCGCGCCACACAGTTTATGGGGGATATGGTTCCAGGATCCTTGATGATGACGGATTGGATAGCTTGTTTCCGAGATCTGACTCATATGACCCAGATTGATAGTTTGACCCGGCAGTTGGACCAGGCACACATATTTATCCGGCATTTGGGCATAGATCCGATAGAGGCGACTTCATTTGATCCTTCCAGATCAGGCGCTGGCCCCTCAGGTGACCCATTTGGTTTTGTCGGTGCAGATCCTCCTCTTTATAGGCCTGACATCCCTATTGATAGAGATCTAGTGACTCATGAGGAGTTACATAAGGTGGATATGATTGATGATGTGGACATCGACATTATTGTCTTCTTCTGATGTGTATTCTCGTTATATCTTTTGATAGGCCTCTGTTAGATATTGGGTGGCTGTGCCCCATTCTCGCTATATCTTTTGATAGGCCTCTGTTAGATATTGGGTGGCGGTGCCCCATTTCCCTGTATTTGTAGCTGTACAGAAATGATGTATTAGATGATGATATACTTAGGAATGTATGCACTGTTTTTCATTCCCTATATCATATTGCCATCTATTATCTGTTATGCATGTATCATGTTATGCATATGTATGTATGTCCAGAGATATTCGACATTGACCCCTGGATGGTCTTATGACACGGCCCGCACAGATGTCTTCTTCGACAGTTAGCCGTATAGATCATACCCCACCGTCAGTGGTGGCATCGGGCATGAGATCGTGGTATGATAGCATGTCACCACCAGACAGGGTGACTGTAGATCATTTATTGTAGCATACCATGACCTTTTTGACTTTTTAGGTTCCCGTAAGATTTGTGGATAGGATGATAGAGCATTGGCTACCGGATAGGCAGGTATTCCGATTCGGCACCCATGAGTTGACTCCTATTCTGGAGGAGTATGCACGTTTGACGATGCTGCCTTTAGACAGAACTTGCGTGCATCTGGCTTTGGGAGACATGAGTAGACGATTCATGACTCTCACAGGATTGAAGCGCAGAGTGGTACAGGATGAGTTGACATCTGGCCACGTGATATCCCAGCGTTTTCTGTACGACAGATTTGGCTCGGAGGATAGCTATTCATGACATTCTAGGGATTTAACCACATCGGAGGATCATTGGCGTTTGGTCAGAGTTGACGTACTGAGGCAATGTGTATTGTCATATGTGTATATGCCACGATATATGGATGAGATAGATATAGGCGTTATCATGGCCGTGAGAGCTCTCAGGGAGGGTCGTACCATTGTACCTATGATTGTACCAGAGACGCTGCGGTCGGCATTGTATTGTTGCACGTATCCTACAAGAGTGTTCACCGGTAGCTCAGTCATGCTATATGTGTGGTTCATGTCACACTTGAGACTGATTGGCACTTTTAGACGGCATAGGTACTGCTTCACCCATGATGTAGCTATGTCATACTCTTTTCAGCCATCAGAGCGTATAGATGCTCTGTCCTGGTCCACATTCTTGGCAGATATCAGAGATCCATTCAGCATATTGTCGCGTTCGGGGCTTAGCTCACCATACATCTTCATTACTCATGCTCTGGGCATGGACTATCTCCCCCTGGCTGGTTTGAGGGGAGTGACCACTTATCACCCATTGGCCGTGATGTCGCAGTTCGACCAGTTCCAGGATTTTCATCCTTTTGAGGGGGCGATAGGTCAGCGTTTAGCTTCTTGGTACCTTTCAGCAGAGGACCGATCTCGGGTATACGCCTGTTGGGATCAACGCGAGATAGCGGCTTTTTCTGTCAGTCATCCTGGTTATTTCGCAGAGTATTCCGCGTAGATGGAGACAAAGATTTTATCGGCTGCAGAAGTATTTGCAGTACCGAAGCGCGAGTTAGGTGATGTAGAGCCCATGGAGGACATTGATACCTACATCGAGGAGGAACTCACTGTTGGGTTTCGACAGAAACACACAGCGGAAATAGAATAAACATAAAGCAATTTTGAAACCCTAAACAGGATCCATGCGAAAATCAATTAACTCAGTGGTTAGAAATTATACCGATTATGAAAATTAAATTGATGCGCTCGAATCTCCAACGCAATCCAAATGAATCGCGCCTCTACGGTATCCACACGAACGCTCCGCGAATCGTCCTACGATCTGCAGAAGAAGGAACTGCGGTACTAGCCACCAAGGATGAGAATTTTAGAACTGTTTCTCTCTAGTCTCTCTCTGAGAGTGGCTAGGATTTTTGGTTTTTAATAATACCCTAAGTGGCTGCTATATATCATATATATAGTAGTTAAAATGTATTAATCAAAACCTAATTTCATAAAATCCGAATTTATATATATATATATATATATATATATATATATATATATATCTTAATTAAGTCTTACTTAATTAATATACATATATACAAATTATCCTTTTAATTTAAATTCGTAATTTAAATACTATTAATTATATTAATATATTTAAATCCTTAAAATTTAAATTAATTCCCTTTTAAATCACGTTCTATGTGTGTGACCCTATAGGTTATTATTACGTTGGCAATAACTTTAAAATCATATTATAAAGTTATAAACGGTGAGCGGCATCTAGTAATGCATCACTGCTACCCAAGTAATAATAAGATCGATGATTCGATGCAACCTTTTCATGACCAATGTTTCAATGTAATTTAATCCTTTTAACCTGAATATCCAAGATTAAACTCGAGTCATGGAATGTGTCAAACTCTTCATAATTTAATCTGAGTTTTTCTTGAACAATAAGTGGACTATATGAAACAAATCACTATTTGAGCATGGCCATGCATTTCGTAGTCCTACTCAATCAAGAGGCCTATGGATATCACCTTTAATATATAGGATGGTTAAATTCCATCTAGATCACTCATATTCCTCACACGATTCATGATGTACCCAATAATCACCTTTATAGTCCACCCTATTAAAGGTGACATTTGATGATATCAAAGTACATAAATTCTCGTGTAGTAATATAATGATTTCAGGTCGGAGGACCATTACATCATTGTCACTATGAGAATTACTAATGACACTTTGCATAATGCTCCATATAGAATTCTCATGGTGGGTCTGTCCAGTACATCGTTCTCTAACATGTACATATGCATTGACTTAATATCTCATATATTTATGTCCAATGAGATTTGGTCATCAGTCAATCAACATACTAGTCTTAATGCATCATTGTTGTCTCATCAATAATGATACTCGACTAGGGACATTTAAGAACAATGATACTAATTATAATTATATAATCTCATGTTCAAGTCACATACTTGAAACTATATAATTTGTATCATTATTCTAAGGATTTTTATTATGTTAACATTTATATAACGCAGTAAATAAAACCATAATAAAATCATTCATTTATTAAATCAAACATAATATCAAAACGTTAAGCAATTATATCAAATAATTGGCCTCTAGGGCATAAACTCTAACACTCACTGCTGGGTTGTCAGCATTTCTTTTGAATTCTCCTAGTACCAGTATTGTTGTGATTCAACACTCGTCACAGTACTTAGAGCAGAGTCTTCATCTGATAACCTTTGAGAGAGATCAGATTTGATCTATGATGTCGACTGCTCTTGATGGGAGGGAGGCCGCTCTATTGGAGAGAGACGAGGCATTGGCTCGTAGAGATGCCACCGTCGTTGAACGGGATGAGGCTATTTCAGCCAGAGATGCAGTGATAGTTGGGCGGGATATCGCCATATCTGCCCGGGATGTAGCCGTCACAGATAGTACTACAGTGAGGTCCCTTACCACTGGCATGATCGCAGAGATGAGCACATATATTGATGATCATATGGTCACCATGCAGATGGCTACAGATCTGTGTGTGGATATTCTCATACAGGAGACCACAGCTTTACCTCCATCTTCTGAGAGGGACGCCATGTTGGGCTTGTTAGCTCGCATATATCCTGACTTGTAGATGATCTTGTATTTTCCTGCACAGACTAGCTTAGCCATTTTGTCATGTACAGTTTACATTGTGTATATCAAACATCATTATATATATGACAAGGAAATATATTTTTGGTCACTTCCCTTTTAGATATGCTTTGCTACTTGCTTGATATTTTGCCTGCTGCTTCAGGGCTTGTGATCTTGATGTATTCTGAATTCCTTCTCGGTGGATGGACATTGAGTTATCTCTGGATAGTTCAGAATGGATCATCGATCTGTATGTATCCCTACCATCTCTCGGTGTCTTGGGACTGGTTTCTGTATGGACATGAGGAGAGGAGTGTGGCTTTCCTCTCTGAGATTGATCGCACCATAGATGGTCGCCAGCATTTCTATCAGGAGAAGCCTAGTTAATTCCACCTCTTATGGATTGGTGTTGCTCTTCTAGGTACAACCGACGCTTTGATGGTCGCTGAATCTCCTATTTGGGTGGAGTTCAGGTAATTCCATCCCTTTGGTCTGAAGCCGAATGAAACGTAGTGGATTGAAGGATGATCCCAGTACCAACTAACAAGGGTTTATGTTTTGGTAGGGGGTGACACCGCACCATGAATGGCTGCCTACGTACTCCTATTGAAGAGGAGATCAAGTCTACGTAGTTCGAACCTAGTGTAAGAGGTTCAACGCTGTATGTGGCAGGAATGGTGTAGGAATGTTTTTATTTTTTTTTTGTAAGGAAAAGGGTGGAAATGTTTTTGTTATTTTTGTTTTATTACGACCGGGCCATATGAAATGGTTGCCTACGTACTCCTATTGAAGAGGAGATCAGGTCGACGTAGTTCGCCCCTCAAGGCGAGATAAAAAGCGTAATCCCATGTGCAGGTCAGAGTGCAGGGAAGAAAAAGTTTTAATCCTAGGTTGAGGTATGAGAAGTTTGATCTCAGGTATGGGTAGCCAAACTGCAAACGCAAGAGGTTCAATCCACGGTGGGATGACCTAAGTTGTAGGAACGCAAAGGAGAAAGCCAGGCTGCTGGCTTGAAAGGTATGTTTCCCTGAGGGGCAAAGTGTTGAAAAGTTATTTGTGGTAAAGGTTTAAAGAACCAGAATGACTGATGATCTGATGGTATACCACAAGGATATTTACTTGATGGTAACTTCAGACATAGTATCGTTTCACGACGCTTGAGTTGATAAGTTGCGAAAATTCATCGCCGTCCATTTCTTGCAACCTGAGAGCGCCTCCTGTCAATACTTCCTTGACAATAAATGGGCCTTCCCAGTTAGGAGCGAATTTTCTCTTAGCCTGATCTTGGTTGTCCAGGATTTTCTTCAAAACCAAGTCATGTTGTCTGAATTGCCGTAGTCGGACTTTTTTATTGTAGGATCGGGCGATCCTTTGCTGATATAACTGACCATGGAAGATAGTCGCGGTTCGCCTTTCGTCTATTAGAGACAGTTGGTGATACCTATCTTGTACCCATTGGTCTTCATCCAACTGAGCGTCTATTAATACTCTGAGGGATTCCGTATCAACTTCTATGGGGAGCACTACTTCCATCCCATAGGTCAATGCGTAGGGAGTTGCCCCAGTGAAAGTGCGCATTGAGGTTCTGTAGGCTAACAGTGTAAGACCCCGAATTTTATGAAATAAAAGTATTCAATTTTTCTTATAATTACTATTCAATAAATGGTTAAATTGATAAAAGTTAAAGTTAAGGGTGATATATGAATTTTTTTTCAAAATACGCAAGTGGTTATAAAATATTCATTGTTGTCGGAGAATATTCGTTTAGTCGTGGAATATTCTTTCTGTCAGAAAATATTCGTATGAAGAAAACAGAATAACTGTCGGATGAAGAAAACGACAAATTTAAATTTTTATAAATAACGGCGTAGTTGTTACTGTTAACACTGTTAGAATACCTGATGGTTAAAATACAGTAATACGCGTAGTTGCACAGTAGCACACGGTATTGCACAGTATTTTTTTAATTATTGATTCTTACGTGAGAAGGCACTATTCAATAATTGTTACAGTAATTTCTGTTCAATATTTTATTTTATTGAATCAACAATTGCTGCGTTGATATTTTATATTATTGTTGTTTCAATAATTGTCACTGCACAGTATCTCCATTATCAGATTAATAATTTATATTATTTTAATAATATTATTAGATATCATTATTGGCAATGTCTAAAAAGTTCTGTCAAGGAGAGGTTTGGTCACCTAATTGCGCGCCAGTAAGGAGAAATCCTTATCGGAAAACCCCTTCTTTCCTGGGAACTGCCTGGTTGTCATTATTGTGATTCTGTAATATTATTTGTGAATAATTAATTATTGATCTATATGATGATGAAATATTTATTTGATGTGGATATAAATGATGGATTTATTTATGTGGTTATAAATGAAGAAATTAATGTTGAGGTATTTTATCAGTATTTTATCGGATTGGAGGTATTAAAAGATCAAATCAATGTTCTTACAACTTTATTGTGTGAGTTATAATTTTTAATCTGACCGTTGGATCATTGTGATTTTTGGATATGTTATACATATATAAGTTGAGTATATGTTCACAAATTTTGAATCGTTAAAAATGAACGAATGATTTGTTATTAATTTTAAGAGGTGACTGATTCAGAAATTAGGTTTATAAATGATTTTGGTGGAAAATTTTAGAAATGGGTGGGCCCCACTTTTGGTTGTTGGGGAAGATGGCTGATTTTTGGTGGGTGGCTGATTTTTGGTGGGTGGAATAGTAGCAGGTAAAGCCATCAGGTAGCATGTCAAGTCTGCTTCGGCGTGCTAACATTTTTCTATAAATAGAGGGCTAAGTTAGAATTGAAAAACACACTAGAATTCAAAGTTCATAAGTTCTTTTTCTCTCTGTTGATGAATATCTTTGGCCTGTAGTGCAAAGATAAATTGTTGATGAATATATCTTTGGCCCATAGTGCAAAGATAACCTGTTATTGAATATCTTTGGCCAGTAGTGCAAAGATGAACTGTTGACGAATATCGTTGGCCCGTAGTGCAAAGATGAATTTATTAGTATGATTATGAACAAGAACTGTGATTTGGTATAACCATGATCTTTGATATTTCAGGTAAAGACATGTGATGAAAATTATCTTCGTCCTGGATGCGAAGAGGAATTTAGAATCACAATTATGATTATGAGTTATTTATATGATTGTGGATCAGAACTGTTGATTGATGTTACAGGGATAAAATATTGTTGATGGATTTTTAACAGGGAGAAGATAATAAATTTTATGGTCTATTTGACTCTTCTAATGGATTGCTCGTTCCGCTGCAACTATGGTTGAAAATTTTTATCATCTACCATATGTTCTAAATCTCTGATTTATTACTATTGAAGGCTATTGATAATTTATTTACCTTTAGTCATGATATTCTTTAATGGGCTAGTTGTGCTCACCCTTCTGTTTCACAATTCCTTTCAAGTAATAAGAGTGTAGCTGGGTCGAGCGGGGGTAACAGGGGAATACAATGGTGGTCATCATTTAGTTGTTATATTTGGTGAATCGGATAGGGTGCGGCGAACCCAACGTTGGAAGGGTGTTTTGTCACTATCATACAAGATGTCTAATGACATACAACCTCGTGTCATCATAAGACACGGTTGTGCACATCCACTTGCTGAGTATATCTTCGAGTACTACCTATATAATCTTGGTGTTTGTTTGAAGTATAATTCTCAATTAGAGACAGTGGAGATAATGATATATCAAGAGAAGACTTACCATTGGAAAGAATATGATAGTAATTTTCTTATTTTTCTTTGGGGTTTATTGGGTCAACCAAGGATAATTTTGTGGACATATGATATCTATCATAACCTAGATGCATGACCTCCCATGTACAAAGGTTTCCTTGAGCACTTCCCAAAAATTTTAATTTTTAAAACAATTTTTGACTATACCTTTATGTAAGGTGCCATTGTGACGTGCTATCCAAAGTTGGAATGAGAGTCACAGTTGGTATATATTTGTATCAAAACTCACAGCATATGTGTTGTTGTATTTTGCACGACAATTGTTGTAATAAAGTTGTAGTTATTTTTTGTACCATGTATTTGGTGACTCAAAATAGGTTGGGTGAAATGGACCTATTTTGGGGTTGTTACAAACAGAGTCAGAGGCAATTGGTCAGGCTAATTTTTGTGTTTGGTGGACATCTTTTGCATAATCTTCTTGATGTTCTTGTTAGTCGCTTCAACAACACCATTCATCTTCGAACGATAGATGACTGAGTTGAGATGTTTGATGTGGAATTTACTACATAATTCCTCCATCATTTTGTTGTTGAGGTTCCTGGCATTGTCGGACACAATCACCTCTGGTTGTCCATATCGACAAATGACATTGTTTCTGATGAAAGCAATGATGACTTCTTTAGTAACCCTGGGGAAGAAGGCTGTTTCTACCCACTTGGTGAAGTAGTCAATCATGGTGAAGATAAATCGATAACCATTACTGGCTTTAGGCTCAATGGGCCCGATAACGTCCATTCCCCACATTGAGAAGGGCCAAGGTGAACTCATATTGTGAAGTTCCCGTGGAGGGACGTGTATAGCATTCCCATGAATCTGGTACTGATAGCATCTCCTAACATGGTCATTGCAATCAGCTTTGAGAGATAGCCAATAATGTCCCGTCCTGAGGATTTTCTTGACAAGAAGGGAGCCACTCATGTGGGGGCCATAGACTCCGCCATGGATTTCATCCATAAGCCTTTGGGCTTGATCTTTGTCAAAACATCTGAGGAGACCTAATCCTGCATCTCTTTGATAGAGCGCATCTCCACTCATGTAGAATTTCATAGAAAGTCGGTGGATCCGCCTTTTCTCAGTCGAGCTCGCCTCAGCGGGTGTAGATCCATCTCGCAGATATTCCTTGATATGATGATACCAAGGATGTTGGATGGGAGGTAGCTCATCCGATACTTCTCCAACGTAATTCCCATAGGCTGGGGCCTTGTGCAGGGAAATTGTGACGCTTGGCAAGTGTTCCTTGTCTGATATACGAATCAAGGAGGCCAAAGTTTCTAACGCGTCCGCGAAATCATTCCTATTACGAGGAATGTGTAGAAAGAATATTTCTTTAAACCCCAAAGCTATCTTTTAAACCTGTCGATGGTAAGGCTGCAAATGTAGTTCCTGGGTTTGATAGATTTCAGTGGATTATTTGATTACCAACTCCGAATCTCCAAGGACAGTTAACCGCCTGATGCCCATTGAATGGGCAAGTTTTAGCCCCATAAGACAGCCTTCATACTCAGCCGTATTATTGGTGCTGACAAACTGTAATTTAACGGCGACGGGATACTGCTCCCCCGTATCAGATATTAGAACTGCTCCAGCTCTAGAACCTTCCATATTGACAGCTCCATCGAAATACATCTTCCACGTTTAGTGTGTATCGTACTGATGGTGTTGCTGAATTGTCATTACTCCTTCATCAGGGAAATATGTCTCCAAGGGTTTGAAATCCCCGGATGGTGCGGTGGCCAGTTGATCCATAATTCCTTGACCTTTGATGGACTTTTGAGTCACATATACGATGTCAAATTATTGTAGGATCAACTGCCATCTGGACAGCCGACAATTCAGTATAGGTTTACTGAACACGTACTTGAGAGGATCCACGCGGGAAATGAGATGGGTTGTGTCCCCATGGAGGTAATGTTGTAACCTCATGGCAGCCCATGTTAAAGCACAACACGTCTTTTCGATCAGAGTGTACTTGTGTTCACTGCTGCTGAATCTTTTACTGAGGTAATAGATAGCTCGTTCTAGGCCTCTATCGTCCTTCTGTCCCAGCATGCAGCCCATGGCATTGTCACTTACGGACAGATACATAAACAGGGGAACATCATCCCTGGGTGGTACCAAGATGGGAGCTTTGATTAACTATTTCTTGATTGTAAGGAAGGCATTCTGGCACTCCTCATTCCATTTCATGGAGGAGTTCTTCCTTAACAGCTTGAAGATTGGCTCACAGGTTGCTGTGAGTTGGGAGATAAATCTGCTAATGAAGTTGATCTTTCCCAAAAATCCCCGTATTTTCTTTTCTGTCTGAGGAATGGGCATTTCCGTGATGGCTTGGATTTTGGCAGGATCTAGCTCTATCCCATTGTGGCTGACTAGAAATCCTAGCAACTTGCCTGATTTAACGCCAAAGGCGCACTTAGCTGGATTCATCTTCAAGTTGTACTTACGCAACCTGTTAAACAACTTCCAGAGATGGTATATATGGTCATCCTCATTTCGGGATTTGACAATAATGTCATCCACGTAGATCTCAATCTCTTTATGCATTAAGTAGTGGAAAAGAGCCATCATAGCTCGTTGATAGGTAGCTCTGGCATTGATGAGGCCGAGTGACAGCCGTCTATAACAAAAAGTTCCCCAAGGAGTGATGAAAGTAATTTTTTCACGATCTTCCTCGGCAACCATGATTTGATGATACCCCGCAAAGCAATCTGCAAAGGAGTACATGTCGTATTGCGCAGTATTGTCAATGAGAATGTGGATAAATGGCACGGGAAAGCTATCTTTTAAGCAAGCTTTGTTCAAGTCCCGGTAATCCACGCAAACTCGCACCTTCCCTCTAGGTTTAGGTACGGGCACGATGTTGGATATCCACTCAGGATATGTAGACACCATTATGATGCCAGCTTGAAATTGTTTCACAATTTCTTCTTTCACCTTTAAACTCCATTCAGGTTTCAATCGCCGGAGTTTTTGCTTGACTGGCTTAAATCCATCTTTAATGGGAATGCGATGAAGGACAATGTCAGTGGATAAACCCACCATATCCTCATGAGACCATGCAAACACATCCTGAAACTGGGTTAATAGCGTAACTATGTCATTCCGTCAGTTTGGGGTAAGGTCTGAACCAATCTGGATTAACTTAGGATTTTCTAAGGTTCCGAGATTGAAAGGAGTGGTTTGATCAAGATTGGGCTTGGGTTTGTCTTTGACCCATTTTTAAATTTTTGGAGGCACCTCAATGTCATCCTGTATATCCACCAAGGCTAAATTTATCTCTACATCAAAGGTACAATCCTTGTGGAGAAGAGGCACCATATCAGTAAGCACATGCACATCTAAATTCAGAGTCCTGAAACAAAATATGCTTTCACTTAGTATATATGAAATGTGTTAATCATACACAGTGTTAGCATATACTGGCAAAATAAACCGCTAATACTGTACAGAAAAGTAAGCAGTTATTATATCTACAGGGCATAAAGAGTTTCCGCCCGCTTTACCCTTGACAACCAACGCAAGGAATGCTGTTCCAATTGGCCAGAGCAAATTCCAGGTGAACCGCAGTGATAGAGGGATTATCATCATCTTCCCTGTCCCGAATGATAGCCATTATGTCTGGGAAATCATCGTCTGGGGTGTATCTGTTGGTATGCTCATCATGAACGATGATGTGTATGCCAAACATCATCCGCATGACGTCTTGCTTGATTCTTCGTTCCTCTTCCTCCACTGCGGGATCTGGAACAAAGATTTCTTTCTCCTTTACCGGTATCGGCTTGGAAAATAACATTGCCATTATATTGGCTGGCACCTTTACGGGAGGTTATGCGGACTCGGAGCTTGAAGGTGAAGCTAAACGCCGCATGGTCAAAGCTAAAGGAATCTGCTGATGCTTATGAGGATTCTTATGACTAGAGCTGGCAGAATAGCCTAGTGCAGTTGTCCCAATTTGCTTGGTTAAGCGAATAGGGTACTTGATACCCTGGCAATCTTTACCCAACCCTTGTCCCGGTTTATGACCCAACTACATCATTTCTTGTGTGGTCGACATTACCTCAGCAGAAATCTGGGGTTCGGGTAGTGGCATTCCAATAGCATGGTATTGGGTATTGCTTATTTCCAAAGCATGAAAACTAATTGGCTCAACATCCTTATTGGCATTGATGAGTGGCATGTCCCCATGCTGATGAATCTCCGGTTCAGCGTTGACTGTAACCAGGCTATTGTTGATGATGTATTTCAACTATTGGTGAAGAGTGGAGGGGACTACCCCTGCCATGTGAATCCATGGTCGTCCTAAGAGCAGGTTGCATCCCGAATCTATCTTAAGCACATGGAAGGATATGCAGAATGTATGAGGACCAATCTCAATTGGCAGCTCAACTACTCCGACCGAGTTACGGCGGACTCCATCAAAAGCTTTGATGATGGTATGGCTACTCCGAATTCGATTGGGATTAATATTCATCTTCACCAAGGTAGCGTATGGGCAGATATTCAAAGAGGAACCTCCATCTATTAAAACTCCCACCACCATATATCCGGAGGACTAGACTACAATGTGCAATGGTTTGCAATGACCGGTCCCTTCGGGCGGTATGTCATCATCAGTGAAGGATATCACATTGTTGTTGAAAATGTGATCAACCAGATGTTGAAACTTTTCCGTATCAACTGATGTCGGTAGATAGGCTTCTTCTAAAACCTTTAACAAGACCTTCCGGTGATTCTCGGAAGTCAGGACCAAGTCCAAGATTGATATCTGTTGTGGAGCTTCTTTCAAGCTTAAAACCACCTTGGCTTCGTTATGACCCATAGTGCGGAGGAAACTTTCAATCTTCTCAATGGGTACTTTCCCCTTAGACTTGATGACAGGCTTCATTACCCGTTGGGGAAGATACAGTGGATTTTCCTTCGACACTGCAGCAATTATATGCGAGGTGGATCCTTCACCTTCTCCATAATTCCATGGAACTGCGCGCAAGCTAACAATAGGATATTGTGCTCTGCACGGCAAGTTGATTGGCTTGGGAGCGGCCACTTTCAAAGGATTGTTGATTCCCTTGAGTTGAATGACTGGCATGACAAGTGATTTGTTAACCCCATCATTTTTAGCGGATATGATTGCTACTACACTCTTCCACTTAGTAGGACACGAATCCTCACTTGCCCGTAACATAGTGTCGTTATCTGCCAGACACTGTTGATTAAATTTTGAATAAGGTGGCGGAGTGCCCAGCATTCTTCTGTGCTATGACCGCGAGATTGAGAATGATATTGATATACTCCCTCAGAGTTATATCGTCCTGAACGGGGGTTGATTGGAGGTAGAAGGGAACTAATCCTTCCTTCATTGATTAACAAATGAAGGATTTCCTCCATAGGTTGGCCCAAATATGTGAATTCCCTTTTGTTGGCAAAATCCCGACGGGCCTTAACATTTGCTCCCTTCGTCACTTTGTCTTTCAGCATTTCATTTTCTGAAAGTGAAGAGGGAATATTCATGACAATAGGTAGGAGACTGGTATGCTCCTGGCTGATTAGCTGATGAGTCACTTGATGCTGATAAGTCACCAGTTCTGCCAATTGCTCAATTTGTTTACAGAGAGCTTTCATCTTTTGTTCCATTGTGAATTAGAACTTAGCATAATACCATCTGTCATCACCATCTTTGGGGGTCTGGGAGGATTCACAGCTGAAATTGGAACTCTGTCTGCTGCTCCAATTGATCATGTTGACCTCTTCTTCCTTGTGTTGAGGAAGAGGGTTGTCTTGAACGTGAGACTGATTGGGTTTGGTGACCACGATTTCACCGTTGTCTATCAGGTCTTGGATTTTATGTTTCAAGGCTCAACAATCCTGAGCATCATGTCCAGGTGCCCCGGTATGATAGGCACATTTTTGAGCAGCATTAAAACCCCGTCCATTAGGGCTGGCTCGTGGAAGAAGATGCGTGATTTTCTTCTGTGTTGTTAGAAGATTGAGAATGTTCTCGAGGGTGTCCCCTAAGGGTGTGAATACTCAAGGGCGTTTGACTTCTCCACCTTTTGGTACTGGAGGGTTTGAAGACTGTGCTTGAAAGGGAGTGTAATTTCTCCTCTGGATAGGCATGTTTTGACTGCCTTTTTGATCCTGTAGTATCAGGAAAACATCCTCTTCTTTCTTTTTATGGACCCTCCGGGGGTTGTTCCCATAATTTCCAGATTGGATGTGATCAGCAACAGCTTTGAGTGCAGCTAGGTCTTGAATCTTTCCGGATTTCAATCCTATTTCAGCCATCTCCCCATGTTTGACCATTTTAGAAAATAGTTTGCCGATGCTGGCTAAAAATCTTTCATAGAAAGGCGCTTCTTGTATGTCTATGAAAGTCATGACCATCTCTGATTCTGTCATGGAAGGACTAACTTGGGCAGCCAGGCATCTCCACCTCTGAGCATACTCTCTGAAAGACTCATTAGACTGTTTCTTGATCTTGGTAATTTGATACCGATCAGGATCCATTTGAGATTGAAAGTTGTATTGGGTGAGGAAAGCGTGTGCTAGCTCTTCCCAACTATGGATCTTTGAATTGTCTAATCTTGTGTACCACGAACGGGCTTCTCCAGTTAGACTTTTTTTGGAACAGTTGCATTCTGAGTTTTTCATCCTCTGCATAAGATCCCAGTTCTCTAATAAACACCTTTAGATGTGTGTAAGAATCTCCTAACCCGCCATATTTTTCAAAGTCAGGAGTCTTAAATTTTTCTGGATAACGAATACCAGGAAAAATACACAAATCAGCATATGAAACACTCCCGTGTGTTCTAATTCCTTTGATAGTGCGAAGGGTCTCTTCCATTTGGAGGACTTTCTTTTTGATGTCACCAGTGTCTGGGTCTCCAGTGGGATGGGCAGCATCATGAGTTTTGTTGGTCAGATCCAACTGCAGTTCAGGTATTGTAATGACCTGGGTTCCTCCTTGTGTGGAGGATTCAGCATGTACGGGTATTTTCTGACCCTGCGTAGACTGGTGTAATTCTTTTAGTAGAACAGCCAAATCTGTAATCTGTTTGCTTAATCGGTCGAATTCTTTGTGAGAAACTGGATTAAGTTCAGTCTAGTCGGATGACGACATGATTGACTGTAGGCCTGTTGCCTTTTTGGACTTTGACCGGGTGGTAGGTCCAATTGATTCCCTGCAAAAGACTTGTATAGTTTAGTCTTTAGCGAAGGTGGATAATAACATTCTATGCGATGTGTCTAGTTTAGGAATTTTAATCTGCAAAACTGATGTCAGTTGTTTGTAGCATGTATGTGTACACATTTCTTCATATTTCTCATTACATGGAGATAGATATGGAAGATAAGTAATTGAAATGAGAGCATGAAGAGACTTTCCTCCGTTTTGGGTTTATCAGAGGCTGACCTATCTTAGGTTACTCTGGCGGCTTTTTGGTATGAAGGTTCCCAAATCATCGCAATCTACTTGACGGGAAGTTAATTTGGTCTTTCAACTGGAGCGAATTTGGGTGGTGCCTTTCCTGAGCCTCGGAGAATTAGTCTTCTAACGAGTCCAGTAATCAAACACCGACGGGATAGCCTCCTGGTGGAGGGACCACACAACATACATTCACATACATCGCGTCTTACCGTATGAAAATGATGACATGTGCGAAGCACTAATATCACAAGCAGTTTATAGTGCGAAGCACTAATATCACAAGAAGTTTATAGTGCGAAGCACTAAGTAAGGAAATGCATTCGTACACATTCATCATAAAATGTAAATGCAACACCCACACACAAGCAGATAATAATTTTGAAAAAATTGTAATAGCGGCTTAAGTCCTCTTACTGGAGTCCCCAGCGGAGTCGCCACCTGTCGACGTCGGGATTTTTAATTGTTCCTTTCCGTTACTTGTTCTTTGGTGTTCTCATTTTAGGTGAGATTTGTTTGAAAAAATAAGTGAAAAAGGTCCGACATGTATAATGTCGACGATTGGACTATAAGAGTCGCCAGTTGATTTTTTAAATGGTTGTACCAACACAACCGAGAAAAGGTTTGCACATTGACCTAGTGATGTGACACTGCTAAACGGGTCGGTGAAACCGAGATTCAGTAGGGTCCGGGGACTTAGTTATGCGGAGGGAAGGTGTTAGACGCCCCCCCGATATTCGTGTTTCCACGGTGACCGCCTCTTTTTAAGAAACTATTATCTGAATGTGTATGTGTGTGGGTCAATGTGCTGTTATTTGGAAGTAGTGCGAGGCCTAGTTCGCACCTATATACACAGGGTTTGAATTTTATGTAAAAATTCAATTTTAAGCAAGATATGGCAGTGATGTTTTATAAAAGAGGTTTTTCAAACCCTGATGCTCAATAGTAATTGAGACCTTTTACACTCTCATTTTATTCCGTATTCGGCTGGATTGATAATATTTGACAGATGCGAAGCATCCATACGAAAATACTTTACAAAAAGGTGCTGAATTCCTCGTGGGTATGAAAACCATCTGAGGAAATCCAAACATCACAAATATATTTATAAGCTACTTACAGCTGAAAAGGTCCATCACGGGAACCGAATCTAGATTCAGGGGACTGAATCTATGATCACATGATTCCTAGGCTCACATGATGTCGCAATTGATATAAACGCAGTAAGTAGGTATATATATAAAAGCTGTAAATATATATATACATCATGATCACCAACCACGAAGCACCTACATGGGGGATCAGAAATATAAATAAAGTTGTAAAAGCTATCAACCGCCACGGAAGAAACTCCAGGCGGGATGAAATGTACAGAAAGCTGTAAAAACGGTCAACCACCACGAGGTAAACTCCAGGTGGGACGAAATGTACAGGAAGCTGTAAAAATGGTCAACCACCACGAAGTAAACTCCAGGTGGGACGAAATGTAAATATATATATATAAGCAAATAAACGCACCAGATATAAAATCCAGGCTCATCGGACAAAGTCCAACAACAGTTAATATATATAAGTATATATATATATTAAAGCAGTAAACGCACCGGATGTGAAATCCAGGCTCACGGAACAGAGTTCGATAGCAGTTCATATATATAATTATATATATAAGAAAGTTATTAAATGCACTAGACATAAGTCTAGGCTCATCGAAAAGAGTTCGACACGCAGTTCATATATATATATATATATATATATATATATATATATATATATATATATACACACACACACACACACACACAAAAGCAATTAAACACTCCAGACCGAAGTCTAGGCTCAATCGAGGCATAACTCGATAATGTTAGTCCATATATATAAATATATATGTATATACAAACTAAAAATAAACCACGGACCGAAGTCCGAGCAAAAGTGTGCAACACGACTCTCAACGTGTAGAAGGGTGTGTGCAAAGATGAAGAGAAAAACTTTAAAGTGTGAAAGAAGGCTTACAGTGGGCTGCCAAAGAAGACTTCAATATCTTTAAAGTGGGTAAACACCGGCTTTTGTAGGTATAAAATAAGCTATATGTGAGCTCACAAGTGTTTAAAATGAGAAAGCACTCAATCTGGGGTGAGTACAGAGAAAATTGGGCAGGGCTTCCTCGCCGTTTTCTCTTACAAAATGGCCACCCCAAGCCCTTTATTTATAGAGGGTGGAGCCGCAGGTGTACCAGAGGCAACCCGGGTTGGCTCGGGTTTTTTGGGTCGGGTCGTCTCGAAGTACGTGCACTCAGGTACTGTAATGTCCACTCGAACTTTCAGAAGTACAATCCGGGCATCCGTTTGAGGTATACAGGACCTATTTCGGACCGCCGTTGTCGAGAGCTGTACGATGGCATGGGATTAGAGTTTGTACGAAGTCATTGAAGATGGGACGGTGCCCTCCGGTCTTCAAGCTTCAACTTTCATCCGTTACCCCGAACAATGGTCACTCGGGATTGATTAGTCTTATGGGACACTATTGTGTAGAGACGTTGAGACGACGTGGCATGGCATCGTGTTGATCAGATGACGATGTTGCCCCTCACCGGTGTTATCCCCGGATTGGGATGATAAAGCAGAAGTTGCTCAGCTTCGCTGGGATTGGACTGCTGCAATTGGTTGAAGGTCCTCATTATCATCTTTGAGGTGTGTCTGTCTTCCCGATGTTATCGCCGGGCTGGTACAGTGGATCTCGTTGTGAGCGCTGAGATTGAAGCTGGTCGCACTTGTAACAAGCATTTCTGGGGTTATTATCGAAATTGCATTCCTTGGGGTTATCACCAAGGTTGGTGGCTATTCCCATGGTTGGGACTGAGACTAGATACCTCGGGGTTATCTCCGAGATTAATCGGTCTTCTCTGGTGTGTGTTCTGGTATTGATCTGCATACCTCGAGGTTATCTCCGAGATTAGAATTGTTACTCCCAGATTGCGATCCGGGATTGATGCTGAACTTTCGGTAGTATCGGGTATGGATATGGATCGTCTTTCAGGGTTCCCTCTTAAAAGACGAATCTGTTCTCCTTCAATGTTAGTGACAGGTGTACAGAAAATATTGAGTGTCTACAACATTTTTAGGTGGGTCAGCAGTAGTGTTTTGGGAGGTGGGACCCGATGCAAAACCTGTGGAGAGTTCGGCAATCAGGATGGTTTCCTCCTCGGCCGTCTCGTCAGTGACGGGAAGACGGATCGGCTTAATTTGGATGGGAAGAGGGGTTAAGGACTCAGCGGCCCCGTCGGGCTTGAAAATTGTCACTGCACCAAAAAGAACGAGTTAGAAAGATGATTATGGAAGCTAGACGACAGATATGGGAACTATGTAGAGGTTCAGAGTAAGATACTTACACCCATGTTTGTATAACCAAGTCTCGTCGGACAAAACTAACAGACGCCATTCGGTCTTACTCCACCTCTTGTAGAACTCCTTGAAAGCATCAGCCCCCCTTCGGGAACTTAGACACCTTGACGATAGGGTCCTCTGGATGGGCCCAATGGGGAAGAAGTTGAAGGTCAGTCCCCTTCACATAAATCCACTATGGATGCCACCCTTTGTTGCTCGAGGGGGGCTTTATGGGGACGACTCGGTTTGCTTATTTATTTAACTGCCGAAGGCCAGGTTCTTTTGACCTACCGATGGTGAATAGAGCGAAGAGGAAATCAAGGCCAGGAGTGATGCCTAGCTCCTGGCATAGGGCAATAAAGGATATAAGGTGGATATACGAGTTCGGCACAAGTTGTGTGAACCCAATCCCCACAAAATAAAGAAAAAACGAGATGAACTCATGAAGTGGGAACCGAACCCCGTATTTCAGAACATATAAGGGAACGGCAACCCACTCACCTTTGGGTTTCCAGAACATTCATTCTTCAGATCCGGGCACCCGAAGGTTATACTCTTTCAGAATGTTGAAAAGAGACCGGATATCGGACAGTTGGGATGAGACGACGGCGGACTTGGTATTGATATGAGAAAACTCTGTTTCAGAGTAATAGACGTTTTGAATTTTGGCTTTGGTACTAATCGGTGTAGGAAGAACAGAGGAGGTGGTAGTGTCAGGCGGTGGTGCTAAAAAATCCACTGGTACTAGGTCAGTGGTACCAATGGAAGGAGGAATTGTGGTTGCATCAATGTTAGAGGTTTGCTCATGGGTAGAATTAGCCATTGAAGAGAAAGATGAACAAAGGTAAGATTTGGAGAGCAAAACAAAGCTGAAAAATGGAAATGCAGAAGAAAGAAGCTCGCCAGAAATCGCCTTTACCGGAAGGTTTAAGAGAGGAATTTGAAATGATGAAAAGCTCGAAAAGGTGACAGTGATGGATGGACATAGGTTTATATAGCGTGACTGGCACGAATCTCCAGGGCAGCTATCTATGACGAGTGGGGCTTGGTCATGGGGAGACGTGCATCAGCTCTAAATTCTAAAAGGAACCGTTTGGGTTCCTGATATAGCTCATCATTTCCTGGCGGGACTATTCAAATTCGTGTCCTTTCAATGCTCTGATTATAAATAAATTATAACAAGAGACTGGGTGGCAATGTTCGGGAGCATTTTACCGATCTCTAGGTGGGACGAGGGCTCGACATTAGAAAGGGTTTATAGGCCCAATGGGCTGAAGCCCACGAAGTAGTTGGAGGGGTTCGGGTTCGGTATTCGAGTCCTTTGGGCCGGAACCCTGCTGTGGTGTGTGATGTTCGGGGTCGGGCCTTCGAGTCCTTTGGGCCGAAGCTCAAACCAGATAATGGGTTCGGTAGGGTTGGGCCTGTACAGTGGGCTATCCTGCGTACAGAGTCTGGAGTCCTAACCGTATTTAAATAAGGTAACTCCAAAGGTAGTGTTTGAATTGGATTCTACTTACACCTTTTAAGGAGATTGTGTTAGACCTAAATATAGGTAACTACCTTATTTAGGAGTCCTAATCCGACTCGAAAAGGGATTCTAAGGAAGTGAGAAAGGTTATAAATACAAGGCTTGACTACGATAAATAGGTAATACATCTTTGAGCACTAAACACTAAAGCCTCCATTGTTAAACCTTGTGAATGGCCTGTACTTATTCTCACATCGGAGCTATCCCTCGACGGCACAAGCCGTCAAGCTTCGTGTGTGATCTGTTATTGTGTAGGTTCAAGCGCGTGGATTCTGTGATTGGACGCATCGGCAAAACTTGGCGTTAACAGTTGCCACATTAGCCATAGAAACTTATAGTTTAGCAATTCCTATGGGCAAATCTATTAAATCAATAAGTTGTTATTGTATTCATGTTCTCGTTAGAAAAATTATTTCTATTTTGTTGTTGGACAATGAAATATTTGGTATTATATTTAAGAACAATTGTTGTTCTATTTATAATAACAATATTTTATATAGAACTGGAATATTACTTCATTGATTTTGTATGCTTGACTTACGTGAAAAATTATTTTGCAAATTGAACAAACTAGTATAAGAAAAGGAGATGATCATTCAAAGAGTTGAATGTGTGTATTTGCAAAAATACAAATGTGAATTATTTGAAAGGTTCAAAGAATTCAGAAGTGAAACAAATTGGTAAAGTATTAGGATTCTTTGATCGGATCAAGGAATAAATACTTGTGCAATAAGTTTCTAGATCATCTCAAATGGTTTTCTCACAAAGGACACCTCCTGATGTGCAATAATTGATTGATGTATCTGAAAGAAAAAATTGTACCTTGTTGGACATGGTGCGGTTCATAATGATTTTACCGACATTCTAGCATCCTTCTGGGATAATGCCCTAGAAATGGTTGCATATCTACGAAAAAGGTAACCTCAAAATCCGGCCCCAAGACTCTATAAAAGTTATGGACAGGGAGGATTCTTAATCTTAAGTATGTTAAGATAAGGGGTTTTTCAACTTATGTGAAAAAAGTTTCAAAGGATAAGCTTAGGACAAGATTTGACAAGTGTCAATTTGTGGGACATCCTAAAGTAAGTTTAGGGTATATGTTCTATAATCCTACTTAGCAAAAGGTGTTTGTTGCGAAATATGTTACCTTCTAAGATAAAGGTGTTTATCATTAAAAGGGCCAGTGGGAGAATAATAGATCTTGAAGAGCTCAAGTACCACAAAATACTATAAGTCAAATAAGAGGAAACTGTAGATAGACTTATTATACCACAAACGAATCGTAAATCTGGAATAGTACCGAAGATACCTAAGAGGTATGGATTCATCATAGATTATGATGATGAGGTACACATCATAGAAGATGATGATCCAGTTACATACGATGAGGTAAGAGTTGTAGAAACTCAAAGATATAGATTGAAGCAAGCTTCTCAAATACGGAACATTCGTTTTGATGAGACAATCATAAGAGTTTAATTTTATTAAAAATAAAAATGAACCTAGTGTGTACAAAAGGGTCAGTGAGAGCATCGTGACATTCCTTTTATTAAATGTTGATATACTACGGATAAGGAATGACATACTAATGTTATAATCAGTAAAGATAAAGTTGTCTAAACATTCCTCCATGAATGATTTGGGAAGAGTATCTTAATTGGGGATATAAATCTATATAGATAGATTTAAGAGGATGCTCAACTTAACCCAAGGAACGTATATTCATTTGATGCTAAAATCGTTTAGCATGGCAAACTCCATGGGATGTCTCATGTTAATGAGCCCTGGAGTGTATCTCTCTTAATAGTCCCCATAGACTCATTAAAGATATATTGCATGAGTAACAATCATGTATGCAATGAAATATACGAGACCTGATGATGATCAGTCATATCCTGGAGAAGTTTACTATGAGTTAGTGAAAAACATCTTAAAGTACTTAACCGACACTGAGGATGTGATCATATTTGTGGTGGGTTAGAATTAAAACTAGAGGGCTTAACAGACTCAAGTTTTTGTTTTTAGGCAGACCAAGACAACAGAAAATCCACTTTAAGGTAAAGTGTTACCTTGAACGGTTGTGCAGTGAATTGGAAAGGTTTCAAACAACAAAGAATTGTTGGTTTAGTGATAAAGATAAAGGATATAGTTATAAATGAAGCTGTAAGTTGATTGTTTGGATGAAAAGTTCATTACAGAACTAAGAATAGTTCTTAAGTCTCATCTTGGATCTAAACATGTGTTATGAGACTTTCATTTGATTATAAGAATCATTGAAAGATGAAAAATCACTATAGAGATAGTGGACTCTCAACAACAACATTACATATCCATTAACTAAAGCTTATCCAACAGCAGGATAATCGTCACTTAGAGAAGAAGGGTATGAGATACTATGGCGATTGGCTTTAGTGCAAGTGGGAGATTGAAAGTAGTATGCACACAAGCCAATCATGTTTGATGATAAAGCATATACTTTATAACAATCTTATTCATTTATTAATAAAAAGTATTAATTTATTAAAGGCTTTTAATTATCTACATGATGTTATTTTTTAACATGTGATAAACCCATAGTTTTAAGCAATGCTTTTAGAATAATGATGATGATCATTCTAATGAGATCTAAATTCTTAGAAAGCTTAAAACTAAAATAGTTCCCAATCGTTGGATTACTAAATTAGGGATTAGTGAATCCGGATAGATTGATACATACGTTGCTTGCTCATTGGATGAGGATGATTGATCTCATGATCATTTGTGTGGAGACACTAAAGCAAGTATGTAGGTGCTTATTAGAGAATAAGTTCACTGAACTGGGCTCGCTAAGGAATACGTAATGAAGTTTTACTTGCCTGTCAATAGGAATTCTTGTAGTGATAGTAGTACAAGTGATCCTTAAACTTGAGATCATCATAGTATCTTGTGTATGATGAGTTATACTTTGACTTATTCCTTAAGACCCTTAGGGTATATCAAAGGGTATGCTTGGGTATAATAAGTTGTACATGGAGATAATGTATGATCAATAAAGAATCTACCACTTCTAGTAAAAGAAGAGAAATGTCCTATGTGATTCGATAAATGACAACTCAGTAGTCCTTGGCTAAGGCAGAATGAAATTAGAAAGGAGTTTCTAATTTGTATTATTTAGTGTTGTGCATTTAAGAGTCGAAATATATATAATTAAATAAAATAAGACTTGACAGTAATTCCATGTCTTATATTTAATTGGAACATTGTATGGTGGAATGACTGAATTGTACGTTAACTATTTACTCAAAGGTTCTTTTATGATTAATGTTGAAATATATATTATCTGAAAAGTCGTTGATCGCTAGGGAGGCTTATCCCTATTATAGAATAAATATTATTTATTTAAATAAATTAATAGTTTAATTTATTTATTTAAATAAGATTATAATTATTCTAATTGATTTATTCACAACCGGTTTAATATGGAGAACCTAAAGGGTCACACCATAAAAGGAAGAATAATTATTTAAGAAGTTAATGGCATAATCGTAATAATAAATTAAGTATATTTAATTTATCTATGGTGATAGAATAAATTAAATAGCTTAATATTTATTATTTAATATTTTGGAAATATTAAATATAAATTAATAAGAGGAGTCTTATTATTATTATTACTATTATTATTTAATTCCTAAAGGAGTTTGTGAATTAATTAATAAAAGTACTCTGATATATTCCTAATAAGATTAGGAGGGAAATTAATTAAAAGATTTTAATTAATTATTCCTAATAAGATTAGGAGCCTAATTAATTAAAAGAATTTAATTAATTAAAATAAAACTCAATTCTTTAATTGTTAAGGAGGGTTGCCTACATCTATAAATAAGATGAGTCTTATTATGGGTGTGGTAGAGTTGTTGTTGACTCTTTGACAACAGACGTAATTCCAATTGTTGGAGAGTACGCTCCTTTTCTATGAGAGATAAAAAAATTAGGGTTTTACCAAACACCTATCTTCTTGAATCTTTATTTTTTTCTTGGTGGATCACCTCTAGAGGCCAAACACTTGGATGGCTAACGTTGATCAAAGGAAGGAACCCAACCCGGTGGATTCAAGTTGAACACGAAAAGGATTTAGAGGTGAACTTGTACCTGAGGAAGCTCGGATCTTCAAGGGTATGATTCTCGTCTTTTATTTTCGTTTAATTAATAATTATGCATAAAGGATGATCCAAGTATATGGTTTGTAAATTTTTTAAACTCTGATTTTTCACGTTTTCGTTTTTTTATGCAATTTGATTGCGTTCATGAATATTACAAACCTAACAATCTTATTATTCTGATTATTTAGTTTATTCATTATATATATCATTGTCATCATCCTCATGCTTATATTGTGATGAAAGTCATCTTTGGCACTTAGTGCATAGATGGACTTGGTATGTCTATGACCAGGGATTATTCGGTATAATCATGACCGTAATATTATAAATAATGTGGTAAAAGTCATCTTTGGCCAGTTGTGTATAAATAGACTGTTGATTGGCATGATTATGACCATGAATTATTTGGTGTAATCATGACATTGGTGAAAACACGAATATCCTTGGCCCGTAGTGTATAGATTATTCGTGGTCGTGATACTATTGAGCTGAGTCTCAGCGTTGTTGATTTTACAGTTGTATATCTTAGGCTTGTATTGCAAAGATGGACTGTTGATTTATCTGATTATAAATATGAATTATAATTTAATTATAATCTGTGGTGGTTCAGGTGAAGACAGATGATGAGATTTCTCTTTGTCATGGGTATAACAAAGAACTGTTGATGAGTATTACATGAATAAATATTAACGATGGACTTTTAATCTAGAGGAAATAGTAGACATTATATTTTACTTGACTCTTCTAATGGATTGTTTACTTCGCTGCTATTGTGGTTGAAAATTTTTATCTTCTACCATATGTTCTAAATATCTGAATTCTTTTGATAATTTAGTTATCTTAAGTCATGATATTCTTTATTGGGCTATTTGTGCTCACCTTTTTACTTCACCACCCGTTTCAGGTAATAAAAAGTGTAGCTGGGACTAGTAGAGAGAACATGGGTATAAAGTGGTGTTACGAATTAGTCACAAGCCTAATCAAATTATGAAACAGTGTGGCATATTAATTGTACTGAGAACTTAAATTGGGTGTGACGTATTTTATGCATCAATTAATATTTAATTTTGGTGAACAACAATAGGGTGAGACGAACTCGATTTTGGAAGCGTAAAAAATGCACTTCATTAGAATGAGGAGGACATAAATTTTCTCATGTTCCTTTGGGGACTTGAAATATTTGTTGCTGTACTTTAGATGACATTGTAATAATTTGAGTATGAATATTGTTGTATTATATATGTTGCAATATTTGTTTTGAAACTCACAGTATATGTGTCATCGTATTTTGCACGACAGTTGTATAAATAGAGTTGTCAATAGTGTATTTTCTGGCGACTCAAGATGGGTGATGTATACCTATTTTGGGGGCGTCACATTAATTCAGTGGTTAGAGATTTATACCGTTTATTGAAGCTAGAATCGATGCAGTCGAATCTCTAACGCAATCCAAACGAACTGCGCCTCTACGGTATCCACACGAACGCCTCGCAACTCGTCGTACGATCTGCAGAAAAAGGAACCGTGGTACTAGCCACCAAGGATGAGGATTTTTGAAACTGTTTTTCTCTAGTCTCTCTCTAAGAGCGGCTAGGGTTTTGGTTAAAGATATTCTTCCTAAATGGCTGATATATCTTATATATAGCAGTTAGAAGGAATTAATCAAAACCTAATCTAATTAAAATCTATATATATATATATATATATATATATATATATATATATATATATACAAATTATCCTTTTAATTTAAATTTGTGATTTAAATAATATCAATCATATTGATATATATTTAAATCCTTACAATTTAAATTAATTCCCTTTTAAATTGCGTTCTATGTGTGTGACCCTATAGGTTATTATTACGTTGGCTATAATTTTAAATCATATTATAAAATTATAAATAGTGAACAGCATCTAGTAATGCATCACTGCTACCTAAGTAATAATAAGATCGATGATTCAATGCAACCTTTTCGTGATCAATGTTTAAATGTAATTTAATCCTTTTAACCTTGACATCCCAGATTAAACTCGAGTCATGGAATGTGTCATACTCTTCATAATTTAATTTGAGTTTTCTTGATCAATGAGTAGACTATATGAAACAAATCAATATTTGAGCATGACCATGCATTTCATAGTCCTACTCAATCAAGAGGCCTATGGATATTGCCCCTATTATATAGGAGGGTTAAATTCCATCTAGATCACTCATATTCCTCACACGATTCATAATGTACCCAATAATCACCTTTATAGTCCACCTAATTAAATGTGACCTTTGATGATATCAAAGTACATAAATTCCCGTGTAGTAATATAGTGATTTCAGGTCGGAGGATTACTACATCATTGTCACTATGAGAATTGCTAATGATACTTCGCAAAATGCTCCACATAGAATTCTCATGGTGGGTCTGTCCGGTACATCGTTCTCTAACATGTACCTATGCATTGACTCAATATCTCATATATTTATGACCAATGAGATTTGGTCATCAGTCAATCCACATACTAGTCTCAATGTATCATTGTTGTCCCATTTACAATGATACTAGACTAGGGACATTTAAGAGTAATGATACTAATTGTAATTATATAATCTCATGTTCAAGTCACTTACTTGAAGCTATATAATTTGTATCACTATTCTAAGGACTTTTATTATGTTAACATTTATATAACGTAGTAAATAAAACCTTAATAAAATCATTCATTTATTCAATCAAATATAATATCAAAATGTTAAACAATTATATCAAATAATTGGCCTCTAGGACATAAACTCTAACAAGAGTTTTAGCTGGCATTGGCAAACCATTCTCCGAAATGATCAAACATGGAGAAATGGCCGAGATGGGATTGAAGTCAGGAAAGTTTCAAGACCTTGCCGCTCTCAAAGCTGTAGCTGAGCACATCCAGTCTGGAAATTATGGAAACAACCCCAGAGGGTCCATAAGAAGAAAGAGGAAGATGTTTCCTTGATACTACAAGGGCAAAAAGGCAGTCATAACCTGCCTATTCAGAGGAGAAACTACTCCCATTTTCTAGCTCAGTCTTCAAACCCTCAATTGCCAAAAGGTGGAGAAGTCAGATGCACTCGAGTGTTCACACCCTTAGGGGACTCGCTCGAGAACATTCTCAATCTTCTGACAACTCAGAAGAAAATTACCCATCTTCTTCCACCAGCCAACCCGAGTGGGAAGGGTTTCAATGCTAGCCGAAAATGTGCTTATCATGCGGGAGCTCCCGAACATGATACTCAGGATTGCTGGGCCTTGAAATACAAGATCCAAGATTTGACTGACAATGGTGAGATCGTGGTGACTGAACCTGACCAACCCCATGTGCAAGACAACCCTCTTCCTCAACACAAAGAAGAGGAGGTTAACATGATTAATTGGAGTAGTGGACAGATTTCCCACTTCATTGGCGGATCTTCCCAAACCAACAAGGATAGTGCTGACAAGTGGGATTATGCATAGTTCCAATTTATGATGGAACGAAAAATGAAGGCTCTGCGTGAGCAAGTTAATCAATTGGCAGAACTAGTGGTCCATCAGCACCAAGTCACACGTCAATTATTCAGCTAGGAGCATGCTAGCCTCCTTCCTCTTGTTACAAACACTCCACCGTGTACTCCAGAAAATGAAACACTGGAGGATAAAATTACAAAAAGAGCAAATGCCAAAGCCCGTCAGGACTTAGCCAACAAAAGGGAATTTACATACATAGGCCAATCGATGGAAGATATATTGCAGATGCTGATTAATAAAGGAAGAATCACAACTCTACTTCCTCCAATCAGCCCGCGTTCAAGGCGGTTTGATTTCAATGGAGTGTGCCAATATCACTCCCATTCTCGCGGTCACAGTAATGAAGAATGCTGGGCACTCCACCACCTTATTCAGAATCTAATTGACAGTGTTGTCCTACAAATGACAGACAACGACGATGTATTACTGGAGAGTGTGGATACATTTCCTACAAAGTGGAAGGAAGTCTAGCAGTTATATCTTCTGGGACAGATTCAGCTACCCCCTCACATACAATTCAACCTGTTCAGCTCAAGGGTATTGAGAATCCTTTGAAAGTGGCTGTGCCAGAGCCAATCATCTTAGCATTCAGACCATAATATCATGTTGTCAGCCTACAGAAAGTGGCTGTGCC